>JAJAGP010000404.1:355790-433186 GCA_025084515.1 Ancistrus triradiatus | reverse complement strand
TTTCAAAGAATGTGATTATTTAGCATTAAATGTTTGAAGTCTACGTCACATACTTGTGTGAGATTATTGGCTGGTTGCAAAATAGAAATCTGATTATTGCCCGAGTCATATAAACCCGGAGGTTTCCCATTATCTGATTACTCAAGTGCATGTATACTCATTGATCGGATTAATGACAAAATCCGATTTTTTGCAGTTATCAGATTAAGTGCATGGAAACGCACTCATTGAGGTGCTCGGTACAAACCATGTTGCCACTGCTTAATTGCATACCACTGCTACCAGTGTCCATGCCTGCTTGCTGCATATTATGAACTTGTAGCAGTAAGCGTAACTGAAACAACAGAGATTGCTAACTAAAATGGGTGTCTAAAAATATTTGGTCATATAGTGTATGAAGTTCTATAAAAAAAATCCCACATAATGAATGAAAACTGTTTAGGCATTCCATAAAGAGTATATTGCCTACCTTTTCTTCCCCAGAGGGCTCTTCCCTCTTTTTCTCTGCTACATACAGTATCCGTTCCTCACATGGCGACCAAGCTAGACATGCAAACTGCACTACAAACACATAGCATTCCAATAAATTCACATCTTGTGAGACTAATGGCCAAACTAACATTCCAGCAAAACAACTTGTACTAGAACAAATCTGAGATCATGATCTCTGTACCATCATCATAGACTTGTCCATGTTTGTTTAAAGCCTTAAAGTCAAAGCTTTTCTCCAGTCCATTGTAGCCCCATACCTGTGAAATAGCAATTCATCACTGCTTTAAGAAAATTCAGAAAGCTTGCATAACTCATAATAATTAGGCAATTATCCATAATTGTATCGCAGTAATTACCTCTAGGTACTGATGACCCACACCATGATTGCTGGTTTCTTTTATGATCGCTCTGCGGGCTCCAGAAGGAGAATGCGCACTAAGCAGCCTGAAGAAGACAAGGAGCAGGATCAGCAGGTTATGATGGAAGTCATGAATTTATAATTGTGCCACTGGGAATATATATGTTTATGGTTATAGTGTATTTAATTTTCTATAGTGGTGGTTGAAAGGTTGTGAACCCTTTAGAATGTTCCATATTTGTGCATAAACATGGCCTAAAACATCATCAGATGTTTCACAGCAGTCATAAAAGTATATAAAGAAAATCATTAGACAAAATACAACCCCAAATCTTTGTACAGAAAATACAAATAAAAAATTTATGCAGTGTCCCTTACATTTCCTTTGACTTTTATTTCATTGCAGCCCAGTATAAACCCCCAATATTTCTTGTGTTTTTGGGTCATTTTCATTTATTAAACAGCCATTCCATACATCCAACAAAGTTGGGATAGAGACAATTTAGGCCTAGTAATGAGGTAAAGAAAAAAAAATTATAATAATAACCCTAAATAATGATGCAATTTCAAACAGGAGATGTCAACAGGTCCACATGCAGTATCCACAAAAGGCTGAGTATTTGAGAAGAAAGATGGACAGAGGATGTCCAGTTTGTCAAAAAATGTGCAAGAAGATGATTGGACATGCATAATGTCATTAAACGATTCAAGGAATCTGGAGGAATATGGAAGGGCAAGGGCACAAACCTTAAAAAAATAGCAGATTTAACTGCTCCCGCCCATAGATGAAAAGGACCGCCCAGACTGTTACCAGCAAATACCAAATACCAGGGTTTGTCATGGTATGGGGTTGTGTCACTGCCCTTGGCAAATATCATTTACACTTCTGTCACAGTAGCATCAATATAGAAAAGTATATTGAGAGTTTAGAGCAACAAATGCTACCTTTGAGACCACATCTTTTACAGGGATGGCTATGAATTTTTCAACAAGACAATGCAAAACCACATGCTGCACACATTCAAAAGGCATGACTGAGAAAGAACAGGGCGGAACTGTCTCCAATAGAGATTGTGTGGAGAATTTTGAAATAAAAAATGCGACAATGATGACCCCATCGTTTAACCGTTTAACTTTCTGTTCAGCTCTTTTGTGGAGCACATTTTGAGGATTTTAAAGATATGTTATTGAGGATTCTTGGTGAGGACTTTAAAGAGTTAAGACATTTTTTCAGGAAGGAAGGTTCACATACCTTTGCCAATCACAGACATGTAATAATGGATCAGTAGTGTTAAAATCTGATGTTTTAGGTCATATTTATGCAGATAAATATGAACATTCAGTAGGGTTCAAAACATTAAAGTACCCCAGCACATCTCAAAGTGTGCAATTCAGACCATTCGTGCTGCATTACGATTAGACACCATCACCATATCTGTGTGTTAGGTGTGATTGTCCCTCACTCGTTGTGTGTGGTATGTATGAAAGTGCAAATGTCTTACTCTCCGTGTGTGTTTATGCATGGCCCTAGAGATGTTACATGTTCCACGGTCTCTTGATTATGCCGTAGGTTCCAGCGCTGACAGTATCTCAGTCTAATGCCTCTGTCCACCTCACACTGGCTCCACTCTACAAGAACAAAAGGTTCGATACCGATGTTAAAAACCAATAATTTATCTTTTCTGCATTTAAATAACATTCACATGATAATCCATATATGAACTGTTGTTAAAAACTAGATCAGTAGTTCATTTTAGCAATAAAAAAAACAATAATAAGCAAATAAAAGATAAATCAGACACAGCTATTACTGTAAACGTAAGGTGAGGTTCACTCAAAGGAACAGTGGTTTCATTCCATTTTATCATCTAACCTTCCTTTAAAAAGGTAAGAATCTTTTTTAGTCTTCAATTGTTACAGGCAGCAACAAGAACAATTACGTGTTTAAGACAGTTTAAGATTGAGAAGCTCCAAGAAACAACAGAACTGCATACAGAACTATACACTCAGTAACATCAGATATTTTGCTTAATGAGCAACAGCCAAAAGGAAAAACAAAGAAATATTCATATGTAAATATATAATACATATCGGTTATAATATCGGCTAAAATTCTATCAGACCGATACCGATAACTGAAAAAAATCCATACGTCGGCCAATAATATATCAGCCGCCGATATATCGTGCATTACTAATATTTATAATATTCAAATTTTACATTTACATTTACAGCATTTAGCAGACGCCCTTATCCAGAGCGACTTACAATTGATAAAGTCTTACAATCCAAGCAATTGTGGATTAAGGGTCTTGCTCAAGGACCCAACTGTGGCAGCTTGGCAGAGGTGGGATTTGATTTTTGGTCCAAAGTCCAGTACCTTAACCACTAGGCCACCACAGTCCCACAAATTTTGCATTTAAATGTCAGCTGAGGGGCTGACAGCAGTCTAATTCGCTAGCCCACCACCACAGAAACTTCACAGACACAATAGGCTGTGTTCATGTAACAGTTCATTACCAATCAACAAAGGCCATGACTGACTGATCAAGATACCAGTGTTGGATAGAGTGTTCAGTCTTGTGTCCGACAGTCTGAGAGTCCTTTAGGTTTCTTTTTTTTGCAAACTCCAGGTGGGCTTTCTTGTGTCTTTTAGCTTCTGTTTGGCCACTCTGCCATAAAGTCCAGATTGATGGAGTGTTGCAGTGATGATTGACCTTCTTGAAGTTTCTCCCATCTGCACACAGCATCTTTGAGGCTCAGCCAGAGTGACCACTGGGTTTTTGGTCATCTCCCTAACCAAGGCCCTTCTCCCTCATTTATTTAGTGTGATCGGGTGGCCAGCTCAAGGAAGAGTCCTGGTTTTTCCAAACTTATTTCATTTAAGAATTATGGAGGCCACTCATGTTCACACTGTCAGTGTGGCAGAATTTTTTGTAGTCTTCTCCAGATCCGTGCCTCCATACAATCATGTCTCTAAGCTCTACAGGCAGGTCTTTCCTCCTCATGGCTTGGTTTGTGTTCCGTTATGCATTGGCTGCTGTGAGACCTTCCAAATCACGTCCAATCAACTGAATTTACCATAGGTGGACTTCACTCAAGGTGTAGAAACATCTCAAAGATGTTCAAGAGAAATGGGGAGCGAAATTTCAAGTGTCATAGCAAGGGGTCTGAATACTTATGTCCATGTGAAATGTTCATTTTTCCTTTTACCTTCTAAAATTCGGTTTTCACCTTCTCATTATGGGGTACTGAGGGCAGAATCGATGCAGAACTTACTTAATTTTAGCACAAGGCTACAATAATAAAATATCAAAAAAGTGAAAGGTTTTGAAGACTTTGTGAATGCATTATACATGTGTTTTTTTCCAAAAACATGCCATGGCAAAGAGATGAACTAAGCCTACCCGTGCTTATGGTGAGAGTCTGGCTCTTGCTACTGGAGAGAACATCTGAGCCAAACGAAATAGATTTTTCAGCCGTGACGGAGGCAAAGACTGGAACAGGAAAACCATTATAGTGTTTGAATACATCTTTAATTACACCGTCCTCCATCATCATCATCTGCAAAAAACAATGAAAACAAAACTTAATTTATCAGTCAAGTCACATATCTAGTGTCAGCTATTTTAGTGCAACTTCACAATTGAGCCATGCTTTTCTCAGTCAGGATTGCAGGGATTTGGCGGCTATCCTGGTGAACAGACTGGAAGAGACCACCAGCACTCGTCCTAGGCTGCTGCCCCACCCTAGCACTTTTTAGTGCAAGTGCTATCTGTGTTTTGGGTTTGAACGCAATAAAGTATACCATGTCCCTCCACTACTGCCTCCAGAAGCTTGGTCCTTAATAATATAATTTTATACATCTATGGTTACATTCTTGCTGTCTACTGTCTTTCCACATAATTTACATCTAACAAAGATTACCAGTGTGGTGATGCACAGAGGCTTATAATGTACCCATCAGAGGATGGTACACTGAGGTCATACAGGGATGTACAGCACAATACTCAGATAGGCTGTGGTGTTTTAACGATGGTCAGTAGGTATTAAGGGGCCCAAAGTGTGCCAAGAAAATGTGTGCCCCACACCATTACACCACCACCAATAGCCAGAACAGTTGATACAAGGCAGGATGGATCCATTCTTTCATGTTGATTATGCTAAGTTCTGACCTTACCATCCGAATGTCGCAGCAGAAATCGAGATTCATCAGACCTGGCAATCAATCTTCTATCGTCCAATTTCGGTGGGTCTGTGTAAAGTACAGCATCAGTTCTTAGATGACAGGAGTGGCACCCAATGTGGTGTTCCATTACTGTAGCCCATCTGCATCAAGTTTTGCCATGGTGTGCTTTCAGCGATGCTCTTCTGCATACCTTGGTTGTAACGAGTGGCTATTTGAGTGACTGTTGCCTTTCTTTCGGCTCAAACCAGTCTTGAAATTCTCGTATGACCTGTGACATCAACAAACCCCTCAGAGAATTGCTGCTCAATGGATATTTTCTCTTTTTGGACCATTCTCTGTAAACCCTAGAGATGGCTGTGTGTGAAAATCACAGGTGATCAGCAGTTTCTGTAAATGCACAGCCCAGCCTGTCTAGAACCAACAACCATGCCATGTTCCACATCCCTTCTTCCCCATTCTGATGCTCGGTTTGAACTCCTGAACTGTATTGACCAGGTCTACATGCCTAAATGGAATGAGTTGCTTCCGTGTGATTGGCTGATCAGATATTTTGCGTTATCGGGCAGGTGAACAGGTGTACCTAATAAAGTGTATTTACGTAGAACAATTACTGTGCCAACGCAGCAACAGTCCATTACTAAATCAATGGAAAAATACACGGTCTGAAAAAATAACGGGGGGAATATCAGGGATTAGCTAGTATAAATAGGCTACTAAAGGCACAGTGAATTGTGTCTGAAAGCGCACGGCAAGTCATTTGAGTGAGTGCAATAAATGTCGTAAGGTGTTCGTTTGTGGTTTTTTCAAATAAAGCATTTCCCAGAGCAACTTCTCTCCAACATAACAGCTTAATGAAATACCTGAGGTATACAGAACTCGCATATGGACAAATATTTAACTGTACAACATTTGCAAATACTAAACATGGACACAAAATCAGAAAACGAACTGCAAACGAATAAACCTAATAACAGTACTCACTATCACTGTTCAACAACCGCCGTTTGTGTTTTTGCCGGGCTGAGTACAAAATCCTTGCTTCCTCACTATGTAGTTTCCACTACATAGGGTATAAAATGCTGACATCAGTACACCCTATGTAGTGCACTTCGTGAGTGAGGCCGACGTCCTTCTTCTTCTTTTTCGTTTTTGAACTGATTTAAGGCGGTTGACAATTACCACCATCTACTGGGCCGTGTGGGTATATTAATGAAGCATAATAGAGCTAGGCGCCGATTCTAATGTCTGTGCTAGTCATGTAAAAGCATATAAGGTTCTGTGTATTAGGTGCTGTATAAAGCATAATACATCTACATATACAAAACACAAAATGGAAGACTACATCATACAATGTTTATGATCTGACAGAATGTTAATCAATAAGTAACAAATATTGGCATGTTTTAAGAAAATAAGCAGTGCTAATCAACTGTTAAAAAATACATCGGCAAAAACCAGCAAAACTACACGTCTTCCGTGTTCCATATTAGTCCTGCTGGTCTTTGTTCTTTCATAGTCATGTTTATCTTTCTCAGGAAAGGTCTATGTCATCCACTCAGTTGAGGAGACTGTCATGGGAAGCACCAAAATATCCTCACTCTAGAACCCTCTCACTTGTGCATTTAGGGAATTGATGCATACTTTATGAAGGTCAGTTTCAGAGTCACTAGCGGAAGGATGGAGGATGCGAGACCCAAATAGTACATTCAACTATGAAATATGAAACACCCCATAATTATCTCCGGAAAACAATACAGTACCTGTCATAAACACAACCTGTCTTCTCACACAATGCTGTCTACAGGAGTCTGCTGCAAGTCTATAGGATACTATGCTTTCAACTATTGCAACTACAATTCAGCTCAAAGGTACTGGATTTAGTTCAAAATTGGCAAACCCTTTTCTTATAGACACGGAGAGCAAGGCAAAAATCCTATATACCCACCTGTTAGAGGTTGGGTCATGTGAATGTGTCGTACTCATAGTCACTGAGGTGTTCAGTATAACCCATACTACTCCTACTGTTTGTCTAGGGAGAGTCCATGCCTGTATGATTCATGTTCCAAACCTGTTAGTTGTGAAGATGGCCAAATCAACATTTAAGGGAAGTCTATATACTTTTGGCCATATATGTACTACACGGTTGCTTTTAAATGGTAAAGCAAAATTATAACAAATACATTTTCCAAAACATCTACATGATTTTTCCAGGATTTCACAAGACTGTTAAAATCTTGGATGAATGACACAAGGAATTTGCCCTCTTTCATCTCATACATTTAAAAATATACAGCATTTAATACAAACGTCTCTGGAGACCATGAAATGATTCCCCACTTCAAATTTGCAGAACATCGTAAATGCACATGATAAAATGGCCATATTCAAATAATAAACTGACATTTACAGTGAGGCAAAAAAGTATAGTCAGCCACTGATTGTCCAAGTTCTCCTACTTAGAAAGATGAGAGAGGGCTGTAATTTTCATCATAGGTACTATGAGAGACAAAATGAGAAAAAATATCCAGGAAATCACATTGTAGGATTTTTAAAGAATTTAATTGCAAATCATGGTGAAAAATAAGTATTTGGTCACTCACAAACAAGCAAGATTTCTGGCTCTCACAGACCTGTAGCTTCTTATTTAAGAAGCTCTTCTGTCCTCCATTCGTTACCTGTATTAATGGAATCTGTTTGACCTCGTTATCTGTATAAAAGACACCTGTCCACAGCCTCAAACAGTCAGACTCCAAACTCAACTATGGCCAAGACCAAAGAGGTTGGTGTGAATAAATCAACTGTGGGAGTAATTGAAAAAAAATGGAAGACATACAAGAACATTGATAATCTCCCTCGATCTGGGGCTCCACGCAAAGATCTCATTCCGTGGGGTCAAAATGATCATGAGAACGGCAAGCAAAAATCCCTGGACTACATGGAGAGACCTGATGAATGACCTGCAGAGAGCTGGGACCAAAGTAACAAAGGCTACCACCAGTAAAACACTACGCCGAGAGGGACTCAGATCCTGCAGTGCCAGGCATGTCCCCCTGCTTAAGCCAGTACATGTCCAGGCCCGTCTGAAGTTTGCCAGAGAGCATATGGATGATCCAGAAGTGGATTGGGAGAATATCATGTAGTCAGAAGAAACCAAAATAGAACTTTTTGCTAAAAACTCAACTCGTTGTGTTTGGAGGAAAAAGAATGCTGAGTTGCATCCCAAGAACATCATACCTACTGTGAACCATGGGGGTGGAAACATCATGCTTTGGGGCTGTTTTTCTACAAAAGGAACAGGACGACTGATCCGTGTTAAGGGAAGAATGAACAGGGCCATGTGTCGTGAGATTTTAAGACAAAGCCTCCTTCCATCAGTGAGAGCATTGAATATGGAAAGTGGCTGGGTCTTCCAAACACACCGCTCAGGCAACGAAGGAGAGGATCCATAAAAAGCATTTCAAATTCCTGGAGTGGCCTAGCCAGTCTCCAGACCTCAGCCCCATAGAAAATTTGTGGAGGGAGTTAAAAATCCAGGTTGCCCAGTGATAGCCCAAAAACATCACTGCTCTAGAGGAGATCTGCATGGAGGAATGGGCCCAAAAAATAGCTACAGTGTGTGCAAACTTGGTGAAGACTTACAGTAAACGTTTGACCTCTATCATTGCCAACAAAGTTATGTCACAAAGTATTGAGTTGAACTTTTGTTATTGACCCAATACTTATTTTCCACCATATTTCACAATTAAATTCTTTAAAAATCCTACAATGTGATTTCCTGGATTTTTTTTCTCATTTTGTCTGTCATAGTTGAAGTGTACCTATGATGAAAATTACAGACCTCTCTCATCTTTCTAAGTAGGAGAACTTGCAAAATTAGTGGCTGACTAAATACTTTTTTTGCCCCACTGTATGTGTACTGAAAACTGTGATACCAAGGTGATCTTGTGTTTTTTTTTTTTTTTTGTCTAAACAGATGAGAACTAGGTGGTGGAGTATACAAATTCTCCAAGACAGGATGGATGTCTTTTATACTTTAATGTAATACACCTACTAAAAAATAACACATAAAAAGGACTGCTCAAAATATAATGAAAAATGACTTGGCTGATCGCTTCAATACGGTCTTCCTTATTCAGTCCATATCAAATACAGGTTTAAAGGTACAGTATACTCTACATTATGGAGATTGGTATGGAAGTCATGAATGTTACAAAAGAGATCGTCACTCCAGTCCTTGTGCTATGTCCTTAGTTTGCCGTCTAGTTCATTATGTCTTTCGATTAGGATTGTTGGAGGAAAAGTAGTGTCACATTTTGTAGTGTAACTGATGGATCCTACCTCAATACATCCATAACAGAGGCAGGCAGAGGCTCGGGTCTAACCAAGACAAAACCTTCATTACTTCTCATCCAGCAGCCACCTCCCCCATTTACAAAAGTCCATCTTTCATGAGTGCAATGAGGCTTGTAGATTATTAGAAGTACTGTATGGTGTGCAGCAAAATAAAATGCAATAAGAGCTAGTGATGGGCATGTGAGTCAATGAGTCGAGTACTTGTTTCAATTATAGTAAATTCAAAGGTGCAAAATGAAAATGAAGCATTTTCCTCTGTTTGAAGTTTTCCTCTGACTGTTTAGCAACTCCTAAGCTGGATCATCCTTCTAGTCTTTATGAGTGTCAATGCAGTGCTGAGAATGAGAATCGTGCTGGTCTGTGCTGGTTTTGTGGGGGTCCTGACCATTAGAGAACAGAGTAAAGATGACTAAAAGTATGTAGAGACAGATGGACTACAGTCTGTAATTTTAGAACTATAACACGCTTCTATATGGCAAGTAGAACTGATAAACGGAAAAGTGAATGTAGAAATAAAGATATATATACCTAAAAGTGATTTTGTTAGGTGTAAACAATGAGCTATACACCTAAAATGTCCATTCACTTTTGGAGTGATAAAAGGTTTAGAACTGTAATGAACCTGCTTGGAAGAGGACGCAAGTATATTTTGACCTCACACAAAGTAAGGACGGCGGTTAGGGATATTTCTTCAAGGATCATGTTTTGTAAGAGCATTTTGGTTACACCAAGTTTCCGAACGTACAATTACATGCAACCTCAATGCCAACAAACTCTTTTTGAAGGCATGCCATAAGGATGCCATTTCTGTTATGTACCATAAATGTAAGATCTTCCTCACTATAGACGTTACTGATACTTTGACAGGAAATGGGTTCTGTGGTCAAAAGAAACCCAAGAACCAAAATATAACATTTGGGCAAAGGATGACTAAAAAAAAAGATCAAAGAACATGCCATCATGGACCCAACAAATCTCACAAGTAAGCAGCTTCTCAGCAGCAGAACTATGGTCCAGATGGTTCGAAGATTAAATCCCAGCAGTGCCAAGCTGCCACTGTTCGACCTTTGAGCAAGCTCTTAACCCACAACTGCTTGGATTGCACCATCTGCAATTCACACTACATAAAGGCATGGCTACAAATGGCTACACGTAACTTATCTTTTAACATGGCCATCCCGATCCTGTGTCCAACTGAACAACATTTAAATTCTGTGCGGTTAGCTGAACGTATCTGGCTTCTGTATCACCTCCTAATCCATAAACTCCTGTGTGGAGTTTGTATGTTCTCCCCATGTTGGCCTGGGTTAAATTTGGGTATTCCGGTTTCCCAAACGTCCCAAATACAAGCATAAGATTAACTGTCGCTGTGAGTTGGCTTGGTGTGTCTGAGTGTTTGATTAGTATCAATATAACATTGCTCCTGTCACAAATAGCCAATGACGCTGATGTGTAAAAGTTTATAAAGGGAAACTTCTCAGAATAAAATTTAAATTTAGCAAACTGTCTTACAAAGTACATGGTCAACCAAAAGCAGGCTTTTTGGCTGCACTGACCTCTGAACGAGTGGACTATGGTGTTGCAACACATTAAAGCCAATGCGGAGAAAGCATTAAGCATGACATTTTATATTTTCTTACTACAAATTTTTCTATAAAATGCAACCAGTTGCTTGGCAGTACGTATGAAGGGCTGAGAGATGTGCAGATGTTTTGTGCTTCAAATGGGTTATGAGTGCAGAGAAGGGCTGAACAGTTTTTCATATCAGCACTGATTGCAGTACATCATAAGCACAATACTATAATGTAAATAATGCAAGTAGTTCAAGAAAAAAAAAGCATGGCGGCAATCGGTACTCCTACCGCAGTACCCCAGGGTAGAGTTCTGGAGGTGCCTTCCAGTTAGGTCAGGGATCGCACAGACCAGAACTGCCCATCTGATGGAGGGAAGGCTGGACAGATGCACCCTGTAATTGTTAGACTGTTGTCTAGCTTGTCTAGTTTTTCGTTGGAAAGACTATGGATTCTTAATACAACCCTAAATCAGAAAAAAATAATAATATTAATGCAGTGTCTTACATTGACTTTGCTTTCAATCAGATAGTATGAAGCCAAGATATTTCATGTCTTGTTTGGTCATCTTCATTTCATATGTTAATATTCATCCATTCCTACATTTAAGGCTAGTAAACCATTCCAAAAAATTCGGGACAGGGCAATGTAGAGCTAGTAATGAGGTTAAAAAAACTAAATAATGATGTGGTTTCAAACAGGTGATCATGATTTGGTACAAAAGCATTAGCCATGAAAGGCTGGGTGTTTGATGAGGAAAGATGGGCAGAGGATCTCCAGTTTGTCAACAAATGTAATGAATGTATGAAATGTAAAATTACTGAAATGTTTAAAATAAACAAATGTTCCACAAAGAAAGACTGGAAGGGATTTACACATTTCTCCCTCTACAATGCTTAATATCATTAAACAATTCAAGGACTCTCAGTGAACTCTCAGAGGAATTCCAGTGACAAAAGGGCAAGGCACAAGCCTAAACTGAAGATTGTGATCTCCGATGTCTCACGACGCTAATGTGTAAAGAACTGTCATTCATCAATGGCTGATAGAACCAGACGAGCAAGGGATTACTCTTGCAAACCTTTGTCAAGCACTACAACAGAAAGTTACATTCACAAATGCCACTTAAAACATTCAGAGGCATCTAGGATGGATCATTACATACTGGAAACGTGTATTGTAGTCAGAAGAAATGTATTCCAGATCATTTTTGGAAGAAATGGACGTCGTGTGCTTCGGGCCAAAAGATGAAAAGGACCATCAGCATGGACCGTGGGATGGGGTTGTGTCAGTGCAGCTGGCAAACGTAATTTACACTGCGATTTCAGCATTAATGCAGAAACGTACATTGAGACTTTAGAGCAACATATGCTACCTTCAAAACGCCATCTTTTTCTTAGATATCCATGCTTTTTGCAACAACACAATGCAAAACCACATGCTGCACACATTACAAAGTCATGGCTGCTGAAGACGAGGGTACAGGTACTGGAATGGCCTGCCTACAGTCCTGACCTGTCCCCAGTAGAGAATGTGTGGAGAATTTTGAAAAGAAATAATAATTTTAAAAAAAAATTTGCAACGAAGACGATCACATACGTGCAACAAAAATGGGACAAAATAACACCTGAAACACAAAACCGCTTGGTAATGAAATATTGATCAAATATTTTGGCCTCACACTGTCTGAAATGAATAAAAGTCAAAGTAAATGTAAGAAACACTGCTTTTATTTCGTATTAGCATTTTCCATGCTGTCCCAGCAGTCTTCTGATTTGGGGTTATAAAATGTGAGATCTGTCTGAGAAGTGTTATTAGCTTCTAGAGGCTATGTTTCTAAAGCTTCCTTTAGAAAAATCCTACTTTCCTATCAATTTCTCTTTTGTGCTGGGGTACTGGACTACTCGTAATGCCCATCACTAATAGGAGAATTGTTACATATAAAAACAAGATGTTTATTCCTTGATCACAGACTTATCGAAGAGAAAAGGGAAGCAAGTAGGGGCTTTACAGGACCTAAATGACACTGGAATAACTTAACATCTATTCCTAAAGTCAAAACAACAATACATAGTTGCCACAATCTCCAGAAGACTCCCACTGGCCCCCTCCGCATTGTAACAAGCTGCGACGCCTCATGAATCGGCCCCCAGCTGCTTCAGCTCCTCTCGTAAGGCTTGAGCCCGTCCTAGTTTGTCCAACTGATCCTTTGAGGGGTTCTGCAGCTCTCCCGAGTCCACTTTCTGCTGCAACTCCTCAACCTGGCGCAGCTTCTTCCGTAGGTTCTTGACCTTCTTGGTTTTCTCCGAGTCGACAGCATTCTGGTCTGTGGAGGGAGCCGTGCTGTTCTGCTCCTCCACTGCTACCGAAACTTTCTCCAGCTCTTTCGTTACCGTCTCCACCTCCTTGCTTGCTTCCTGTGGACCCTGGGTGTGCTGCTGTTTGCGTTTCTCTTTGCGTTTCATGTTGCGCTTGGCCGCTTTGGACAGGCCCACCGCCTCGCTCTCCTTATCCCCACGCGCTCCCGCCGACTGCTGCTGCTTAGCCGCGGCGGCATCCTCAGGGCTCATGCCAGGAGGGAGATCCGGCTTACTCTTAAAAAACTTTACGAATTTATTCTCGTAGCTAGATACAGACAGGAGGACAAAGAAAGTGGAGGATGTGATCATTCATCTCATAAAGCAAAGTAAAGCTGCTTTAAATTACTTGTGTCATGACGCACAACAGACTTAAATCACTGACAACTATGGTTCTGCCAGATTTCAGTACATAAACTAAATATAGTCAAATGCAGTACGCTGCTCCTGGAAATAGCGTGGACTAATAAAGATTAATAAGTTAATAGAAGTCATATAGCTCTTATGAGAAATTCCCTACCACCCCCCCCCCTCATTCTGCCATTTCAAAATCATGATTTTTCTGATTAAAGATTAATATAGAGGCACAGATAACTTCCACGCTTAGGGCTAGCTCACTGTTGGGGCGCATCTGTGTGTACTCGTCTATTCAGCTCGTCATTCTTTATATCCCTTGACTTGAATAGTGGTATGTTTTAGAAATGCCAAATGCAAGACAATTCCATGATTTTTTTTTTCCTCAAATGAAGTAACTTCCACTTAAATCTGGAAATAAAATATGCAATTTAATTGAAATAATTGTATATGTTCCATGCAGGAGGAATTTCATTTATTGGAAGAAAATTGTTTGTAGTCATATCTGCAAATGTTTATTTGCCACAAATTTTAAATGGGCTGGGTGAACGTCCATTACAGTGGGATGATTTCATCATTTTTTTCCCCAGGCATTGTAACGACTGCCCACAAAGCGATTTACAAAGAGTGAAGTCTGTTTCCCCAAATGAGCAAACCCCAGGGTGACAGTAGCAAGGAAAACTATAGTAAAAACTGGCAAGCTGAGCATCACATTTCATAGTTCTCCCCACTGAGGAAAACCTCTGGTACAAGCTACAGCACAAATCCGGGTCAGAGCTCATACTGTCATCGCTGCTGAGATCTTAAAAGAAACAGAGCATTTTTTATCCACGTACACTGTTTTATTACTTATTGCTTTATATTGTATATAGTTTCAATGACCTAGCACAATCAGTTTAATATTATACCCATATTGTTTTTTAAAGCAGTGGTGGACCTGTTCTTCCATCTAATTACTTTCATACTTGGTAATTTCTTCCGAATTCAGTTTGATACCACCAAACAGCACCAATACAGATGTGGAGTTTATGGATAATGTAATAGAAAATAAACGGTGATTTTGGGTTCTCAGGTGCAACAGCAGCAAGTTTCTTGCTAAGGAGTTTTTTCAGGTGACCCCATGTTTTTGTCACTGATTTTTTAGTAATGGTCACTAAAACTCACAAACCGTATCAATATTGTGCACTCCTAATGTTAACTAGTGACAACCAGAAGTATAAAGAAACTAAATTACAACTAACTCATTTTTGTCTTTTGTGTATCAACAGTCTAATCAAAAGATAAAGATGCCACAACTGGCTTAAGTCACTTTTAGGAACATTTAGGAACAAAGTTTCAAATGGGCAGAAAAATGTCACTTTCACTGGACTTACACAGGGTTACCTCCTCCTGAGGTACATATCCATCTTTCACACTCGCCGAGGTTTCCTCCATGTCCCATCTGGCCGCTGCGTAGCAGCGATGTATTTCCCTACAGAAACACAAAAACATTATTTCAATTCATTTTCATACCCACTTAATCCAAGGGTCACAGACAGCGGGGCCCTAACCAGCAGTACAGCGCATATGTCAGAAAACCAGCACTAGAAAGGGTGCCAATGCACAGCAAGACCAGCCTGTATGGTAAACACCACCATTAAATTAAGTACGATGGGTATTACTGACTTTGATTTATGATACACTTACAAACTCTCATATCCTGCTGTTATCTAAAAGAAGCTACTACTATCTACTTTCCCCCCATAGTTATTTGGCACCATTTGTAAAAATTGATAATAAAAAGGATTATAATAAATTTGTCTGTTAAATTATATAAACAATTTTCTTTCCAATGGATTGTTTTACTGACTCTTAATACTATGTCAGCTGATTAGGCCCATTATGTCTACATCAGATACATCTAAAGATGTCATTTGCATGACTATGAAGGCTTAAGAATTTAATTAAGCAGTTTTTGGGGGGACTAATGTGAAGATTTACAAAATTGTTTTGTATATTTATTTAAATTAAAGGTGGATTGGATTTTCTCATGCTTTCAGTGAGAGATTAAGCTAATTCAAAAAAATGACCAGGGTGCCAATAACTGTCGAGGGGATTGTATATATATAGTTCTATTTACTTCTATATAACGTTATAAGAATTCTCCATGACCCCTCACATCAACAAGGCATTTCCTTCCACAGCACGTTACTGCAACATTCTGAGAAAACTTCTAGAGTCTGTTTTTATGCGAAACTCCCAGGAGATCAAACAACAGTTACAGAAATACTCAAAACAAGCCACCTGGGCATCCACAATCATGCCATGTGCATTGATTTTCTGCACTGGCACTTATGCCCACAGGATAGACTGATTAAATAGTTGCATGATGAGTACCAGTAGGTAATACATATTATCTGAATACTGTGCTCTGTAGGTCTATACAGAAGAACAAAAGGTAAAAATGCTCTTAACTGAGTCAAGCCTGGGGAAGGGAAAACAGTGGCAACTCTATATAGTATACAAGCGCTATAAGGAAGAAACCCTGGAAAGCCAAAACCTCAAAAAGGCACTCATTGGGCAGCCTAGAAATATACGTAAGAATTATACCCAGTTACCTAATTTAATACCATTTATAGTAATAGTTTAAAAAAACAGCAGCGCTAAATATAAAAACTTAGAGATAGTATTTTAAAATAAAACAAAAACATGAATATATAGACTCTAAATAATTTACAGACAATACAATACTATTAAGAGGTATATTAAAACAGAGAAGAGAGTTCATGTTACAACATAAACCAACACAAGCCCAGGAAAGCTAGAAGTAGAGCTGACTGGGAAACTCGAAAACACACACAAGAAGATAACAAAAGACAAAATTCTGTCCGACAGGGACATTCTTGACTTCTGCGCACACAGAACAGATGCAACCTCCATTGACTAATAACTATTTTTTTCCAAAACAAATCTTTATCATTTCTTCTTATCAAACAAATGCAAATGTCACCGATAAGATTAAATCTTACCAACTGAAAACATTAAATTAATTCCCACAATCCAGCAAGAACTTTCACAACATTGATATCAATAACCACTTCTGATGACTGAAGGTGTGCTTTAATTTAGATCTGATCAGAATTTTAATCATAGTTCTAGGTTAGTGCTCTCAATCAACCATAACTGTATCTGGAACATAACCACAGCACAATGAATTGTTATGCAGTACAGTCAAACTTCAGGTATCTGACTTAAAGCTGAAAAATGAGAAATGATACATGACATTCTTCCCTCTGAAAATTAGAAGGAAAAAAATAAAAATAAAAGACTGATACACGGATACGGGTTGACTTCAGTGGCATAGCAACAATTTGGTAGCTCATCACCGTGACGACCCAGGTGATGTCTTCTGGCCAGATCGTTCATGCTGCTCTCACAAATGGGAAGATTCAAGATTCAAGAGTTTTATTGTCAAATGCACAGTGTAAAACATGTGGTACAGCATACAATGAAACTCTTGCTCTGCTAATCCTCCATTCACAAAATTATTTATATTCACATAAATCGCTAAAGTTAAGTGTAAATTGAACAGTAATTCTTTAATAAAGCAAGGTAATGTGTGCATTGTTATTATTATTATTATTATTATTATTATTATTATTATTATTATTATCCAATTAATAATAATGCACAGCAACACTGACCAACTGCATGTTTCAATACAAATAGAGTAATTAGCCTTTTTTAATTGGACAAAATGCAGCACAATATGAATATAAATAACCTTAAGTATGGGATGATATTTGAATAGTAGACTAAGAAAATCTGTCGCTACTCATGCATTTTGCCTGCAATCATATGTATCGTGATAAAATCGTGTATCGTGAAAATGTCTTTAAATATTATGATATAATATTTTTACCATATCGCCTACCCTTACACTGAACAGCCCCATGACTTTGACCAGAATAAGCAGGGACAAAACAAGAGGGGGGAAAAATGGATATGGGACAAATGGCAATAGAGCTGAACTCAAGAACTAACAAAATAGACATAAGGATTTAACAAAATTCAGATGATGAAAGAAAAATGCAACTAATTTGGCATAGGCTGATAAATACTGATCCTTTCAAGATAGTATACAATATTATCGTAATACTGTTTTAAAATCAAATAGGTCATATTTAAATACAGTATGTACAAAGTTCTGTCCATTGGGTGTGGTGCTGTTATAATTCTTAAACTCTTTCACAACTCCTTGGATTCAGGTCCCTTTCTGTTGGCAACTACAAGCATTATATTCAAAAGTTGGTCCTTTAGATGACATAGATTATCAAGTCAGATTAAAGACCTATAAACCTTAGTCTTGTCTTAAACTGAAAAGTCATAATGGGCTAAAATTCCTCCAGGCCAATGTGCAGGACTGATCAAGTTACTGTAAATGTTTTGGGCATTTGCTGATGCACAATGGGGTCACATTAGATACTGAAAGCAAAAGGTTCACATACTTTTGCCACTCACATAACACTATCATTCTCCTCAATAAATAAATCATCAAGCATAATACTTTATCTCATTTGTTTAATTTATTTCTCTATCTACATTTAGGACTGTAGGAAAATTGATGACGAAAACTTCTATTATTTAGTTTTTATTACTGTAATTTTCGGACCATAAGGCGCACTTAAAATCCTTTAATTTTCTCAAAAATCGACAGTGCGCCTTTAAATGCGGTGCGTCTAATGTATGAATTAATTCTGGTTGAGCCTTCTGACCTAGAACCGATTGTAGATGGTACACGGCGCTCATAAATCTGTCAAAATGTTTTAGCACGGCCTTGGTAAGTTACGAAGCTTAAGGCAAACGTAGTGCGCAGCATAGCGGGGTAATATGGTATGTGCTTCAGCATTACGGTGTGTGCATTCATTCATTTATTTTCGAAGCGGATTTCAAACACAGCGCTATCAGTCACGCAGTACAACATGGACATAGAGCAGCTGCGAGAGAATTCAACATTAACGAATCAATGATACGGAAGTGGAGGAAGGAAGAAGACGCCCTGCACCAGGTAAAGACCAAACTGAGTTTCTGAGAGAACTTAAGAGTTTTGTTTCATTTCATGCGTCTTATAACCCTGTGCGCTTTATGTATGAAAATATACCCGTTAGCAGCCGATCGTTGATATTGCGTCTTATAATCCGGTGCGCTTTATAGCCCGGAAAATACGGTAGTTTGTTTAATATCACATCAGCATCACAAACTATATTCACGACAGACACAAGGTTATCTCAACACAAATAGCGATCAATTAACCTAGTGCTTGTCTTTGGAATGTGGGAGGAAACCAGAGCACCCAGAGTAAACCTGTACAGACACAGGGAGGACATGCAGAGTCCAAGGTTTGGATCGAACAAAGTAAAAAAAAAACATCCAAGCACACATCCACAAATACTTTTGCATTAATCCAAATACCTTCATTAAAACTGAAAATGGGTAACAGGTTCTCATTCATGAATCCATCTACACACAACCTCCACCACTCACCAGCCACTATATTAGGTAGACCTCCTTGTTTCTACATTCATTGTCCAATTTATCAGTTGCACTTACTATATAGATGGGCTTTGTAGTTCTACAATTACTGACTGTAGTTCATTTGCTTCTCTACATACTCTGTTCGTCGTCTTCACCCCCTTTTTTTAATGGTCAGGACCTCCACAGGACCAGCACAGATCAGGTACTATTTGGGTGGTAGATCATTCTCAGCACTGCAGTGACACTGATGTAGTGGTGGTGTGTTAGTGTGAGTTTTGCTGGTATGAGCGGATCAGACACTGCAGTGCTGCTGGAGCTTTAAACACTTCAGTGTCACTGCTGAACTGAAAATTGTCCACCAACCAAAAATCTCCAGCCACTAGCATCCTGTGAGCACGGATGACCATTAAAGAACAGAGCAAAAGTTATTAACAACGTTTGTAGATAAACAGATGGCCAATAGTCTGTAATTGTAGAACCAAGTACTTCTACGTGGTAAGTTGAACTGATAAAATGGACATTGAGGGTAGAAACAAGGAGATGCACCTAATAGTTATTTACACAGAGAATAAAGGGTTCTCATCTATTTGGTCTTTTTTTTTTACTTATTAATTTTATTCATCTAGTCAACATCAAATCAGTTCATTAGTCAACTGTACAAACCACTGACATTAGAGACTCCCCAAAATTTTAGTGACTGAATATTTATGTCCAAAATCGGTTTTGCTTTGAAAGAGAAAAAAGGAGAGAAAAAATTCGGAGAGAATAAAAGATTAATTTCAAGTTAGGCCATGTGCAGACAAATCATCTAAGCTTGGGGAACTAAGGCTTGAATGCAACAGTGTATGAAACACCATTCTAACTGATTCTAAGAGATGGGAGATAACACCGCAGTGTTTCCCATACATTAATGTATTTGTGGGGCCTGCTTCAATACCAGCACTGACTGCCACATATTGATTTTCTATTTTTTCACCATCTAAAGTAGGTATGGTATTATTAGATCACAGAGCTCCATAGATAGGTCTCTCTCTGACACTCAAACGCACAAATTTATGGAGGGAAATTACTGACTTTTACGTCAGGGCAATGTATTTCTTGTTGCATTAACAATGCAAGCAGATATTTCAGAGGTGAAACAAGAAGCTTGCAGAAACTGAAGTGAGCTTAAGGAGGCAAGTGCACTTAACTGGGTGCTGCTTTACAAAGACAGTTATTTCTCTTCTCTGGTGGTTGCTCAGTTTTCTTGATTCTGATTGTGCTCGTCTTGCACAGCCTAACATTTTTCATGACCTCACATAAAAAACAGTAACTTCATTCTCAAAACTTGGCAATTTTAAAATATTTTCACTGCAGCAGTTTCTTTTAAATCCAATACATGAAATAGCAAGGGTAATGTTCTGATATTTTGTCCTTGCTTGCCAAGCTGAATCACAGGACGTGCTAATTCACTACTGACAGGATATTTCCCATAATGCCCCAGCATCTTTCCAAGAGCTTAAGCGGCCAACGGCTTCTTTTGGTTTTTCACATGCAGTAATATACATCCACAAATACACCGAATGCCAAAAAAGGTCACCACCTGGATTTAACTAAGCAAATAGGTAAGAACCTCTCACTGGATAATTACTGCATTGGTGATTATGCTTCGGCAGGCAACAAGTTATTTAACCTTAACTGATGCAGTGAGTAGCTTCTCATTTGTTAAACAACGTTGAAAGACACATTCTGTGGTCGTGGAAAAGATGTTCATCTGTTTCAAAAGAGTCAAAACACTGGCATGAATCAAGCAGAGAAAACATCTCAGGAGATTGCTGAAACTACTAAGATCAGCTTAAGAATTGTGCAGCGCATTATTAAAAAGTGGAAGAACAGTAGGGAAACATCATCTTTCAGGAAGGAATATGGTCGGAAAAATATCTCGTATGATTATAATCAGCGATCACTTAAACGTTTGGTGAAATCAAATCATAGAAAAACAACAGTAGAACTCAGGGATATGTTTAATGGTGAAAGTAAGAGCATTTCCACACACAATGCAAAGGAAACTCAAGGGATTGGGACTTAACAGCTGTGCAACCTTAAGAAAACCACTTGTCAGTGAGACTAACCAGCAAAAACGGCTTCAATTTGCTAGGGAGCATAAAGATTGGACTCTGGAACAAAGGAAGAAGGTCATGTGGTCTGATGAGTCCAGGTTCAGCAATGTGCCCAAAGAATGAGGTCAGCTGACTACCTGAATATACTGAACGACCACGTTATTCCATCAATGGTGTTTTTCTTCCCTGATGGCATGGGAATATTCCAAAATGACAGTGCCAGGAGCCATCGGGCTCAAATTGTGAAAGAGTGGTTCAGGGAGCATGAGACATCATTTTCACACATGGATTGGCCACCACAGAGTCCAGACCTAAACCCCATTGAGAATCTCTGGGATGTGCTGGAGAAGACTTTGCACAGTGGTCCAAATGTCACATCATCAATAAAAGATCAATACCAAATATTAGAGCATGTGACCTTTTATTTGGCCAGGCATTGTATTTAAAAGAAGGTCAGCCACAATGCAGGCAAGATAATGATAAGTCATAGCAACGTGTTTTGGCTAGCCTCTTATAACTGTATAACCTACCAGAAGTACATATAAGACCACTAAAACATTCATTAAAATAGCAAAGGCATCAGTTATGTTAGCCTAAATAAAATTGTACCAAATAATTAAATTAAACTTTGTTAATTTGTTCTTCATTTCTTACCCCTGGTAGAGTAACACCCACTTTAATGTTAAATCACTTATTTTTATGCACAGATGTGCCCCTACGACTGATTGGCAAGCAAAGGGTACAGTTGTGCCTCGCTAAATTGTGTGTGCCCCAGTACGAGTAGTCTACAAATCGCCCCTGATGTCAGATATTTGAGTATGAATGAGATCTACACACATGGAGCGCAAAGAGAAGAACAAACACAGCGTCTGCTCTGCAATATCGCGAACTTCACTACACTTTTTGTTTTCGTTTGGTTGCAGTTAGCTTATTAGCTTAGCCAACGCAAAAACAAAAGCCTATTAGCGGATCATACATCCAGTTCGATTTAATCAATGCCTGTTAAATCGCACAAATGCACAATACGGTACGATATGTAGCTCTTAAGCGCATATTGCAGATTAAAGCGATTTACAGGGTTACTGTGGCTGGTTCATTCAGACAGCGGGACTATAGGCGTTACACCTCTCATAATCCTGCGACTCAGCTTCTTTTAAAGCAAAGCATGCGCGATATTTTCACCATTAACTCTTGACAGCTTTACTCGAACCAGGAAAATACAGCGATCTTTCTGAGAGGTAACAAAATCATTTCACTTACCAGACTCATCTGTCACATAGGGAGTCGCCATCTTAATTGTTGTGAGTTTTCCGGTCACATGGCGGAAGAGATGCTTGTGAAAAATGGGAAGAAGTCTGCTCAATACCAGCAGTGCATAAATACTCTGTCTTTTCCATATTAACTGCAGTTTCCTTCTTCGGTGTAAATAATTTAATGTACAGTTACCAAACTGAGTTTAACCAAATACACTAATTGCTCTAATCCAATGAAAACAATAGAGAAATTGAGAGAGCTAACACTAACATCAAACAAACAGTCTTAAACCCTGAGAAAATCTCTATTTCAGGCTGTCATTTATTTAATTTAGTAATGTTAAACGTAAAGTCCAAGATTCACTGCCTGAACTGAGAAACCTTCATTAGGACTAGAGGCAAATAGCTTGGTCTCAAAGGTGCTTTGGGTAGAATGTTTTTTTTTTTTAGTAGTAATTACTTCTTGATACCACCTCTCCCCAAAAATCCGACAAAGACAAGAATATGTTGTTGTTGTTTTATACTGGTGTGCTGGTCATTAGCATGAGACTGGTTTAATCTAGTTTTTAATCTGGGAAGTGGATATACTGTTTCAAGAGCAAATATGCTAAGCAACTATATAAACTAGCTCAGTTTTGCTGGTTGAGTTGATTCACCAGCATGGCACCATATCAGCATCTCACACTAGCAATCAGCACACACGTGTCCAAAATACAACATGGTTGGTCTTTGCTGGAGTTTTCTATAGGGACCTCCCATCTACTATGAGGGTCAAAAGTCTGTGACCACCAATGAAAATGCTTTTATTTTGCATTTTTCCTTGGAATTGAACACAATTTCCATTACAAATTATATAATCGGGATAATAATTTGAGTGAAAACTTGAATCTCTGAACAAAAATACATAAGTAAATATAAATTACCCTTTTGCTGTATTGACAGTGTTCCCTTGAGCTAGCAAGGGGAAGTTTGTGCAAAACCTAAGGTTATCTTATGATTTCACAATGTTCTGAAGAGCACCTTGTGATAATACTGAATGCTTGGTTTCTCTGCCTTCCCATAAATTCTCAGTGTTGTTTAGGTCAGGTGACTGTAGTGTAACATTCATGACACTCGTCACTCATTAATTTTCTTTGGTCTTCACGTAGGTGCTACAAAGCTTTGAGGTGTGTTTTGGGTCATTATCCTACTGCAGTATTAATACCCTACAAAGATCCAAACAAGCTTTTTTCTAATAGCCTCACTGCATGGGAATGCACTAGAGGCCCAGACTCTACTGTGGCTGGTGGAGTTTTTCCAATGGGTAGACAGAGTCACTGCATTAGTCAACAATTAGAAAACATGAGGACCGTACTGATTCTGCACACTTGTTGTAACTACTTCTTATTGTGATGAGACAGCACCTGAATATACAGGCACAAACAGTGCGAAAACCTCTCAAGCTCCCAAATTGCTCCAAATTTCTCAATTCATGAGGAATGGTATCTACTGTGAGTGGTGAAGTCCTGTGCTGAGTCACTGGTGAGAAAGTATTGAAGGATTGAAATCATATTTTTGAGCTACTTGACATCAATGTGTTGACACAGCACTTAAACAAACAGTCTCAAACACTGGGGTAAAGTCTTTGCTGCATTTCAAGTCCTCCCTTGTTTACTCCTGACATGTCAAATTTCAAATAAATGACAAGACTCACTGCCTGAGTTACTGCCTTATGTGTTAAAAGGGTTGGGTAACATTTGGCTCCATTGGTTGGAAGATGACCTACAAAAACCCTATAATAATTTATTTACTGGTGACTGGCAGCATTCCAAAAACCTTGCCATGCTGAAGATACTCCGACCCAATCATCAGACGACTGGGCCCTTGAGAAAGTTTTTCTGGTCTTTATGCCGGCCCATTTCTCTTGTGTCCGATATATGTCAACTACGAGAACTGATGTGTTTTCTCTAATACATTCATTGATAAAATAAAAAGCACCCAGACAGAAATGTCACATTGCTGCAAAACTTGGCATGCAGTTATGTCTTAGGCAGATATGTAAATGATTACAGGTGTGGTCTGATTAGACACTGGGTTTTTCCACAAGATGGCATAAAAAGTGCTTCCCCCACTGTCCATAAAAAGGCTCTCAGAGGCTACATTTTGGTAGTGTACCTCTTGGTGAGAGAATGTTGACTGCTAGACATGCCTCTATGATGCACTTGAAGACATTTTACCCAGTTAACAGATTTTGAGAGGTGGCACATAATTTGACTAATTGCCAGCCATCTAGGCCATTCTGACCTAGGTGTTATGTGTTGTTGGGAACAGACATCTTGAACAGGCTCTGGACAACCCAAACAGACCACCAGTAGAGAGGATTGTTTGATCCACCGAAATGTACGAGCAGCTCCCACCGTTTCATTGTCCACCATCTATATACAGGTGACATATTCACTGCACTCCTCTGTCTCTGCCATTTCCTGGCGCTTAGCAAAAGGAAATTTGTTGTCATGGTGCCCAATACGTGTCCTGCCACTGACAGCCAGCCACCATCACCTTTGTTTGCAGTTGTGTCATGAACGAGAAACCTGGACTGCTGTGGACTGGAAGAGTATCATCTTTACCAACGAATCCAGGTTATGTTTGGGATCTGACGAATGGTTGAGTTCACGTTTGGAGGCCTTGTGCCCCAACTGCTGGTGTGATGATCTTGAGAGCCATCGCATACGACAGTTGGTCACGTGTAGTAGTGATATGAGGGACACTAACAATTCAGCAATATGTGCAGGACATCCTGTGGCCTCCAACTGGCATCTTTCAGCAGGATAATGTTTGGCCACCAACAGCAGAGGTTTCCCAGAAATGTCTCTGCCAGATTGCAACATTTCCTTGGCCTGCCTGACCCCCAGATTTATCTGGCAATCGAGCATTTATGGGTCCAGCTGGGATGCCTGCTTCAGCAAACTATGAGTGTGAAGACTATACAGACCCAGCTGTGGGCAAATGTGTCATAGAGGCATGTCTAGCAGTCAACGTTTTCTCACCAAGAGGTACACTGCGCCAAAAGTAGCCTATGATAGCCTTTTTATAGGGCAGTGGGGGAAGCACTTTTACACCTTCTTGTGGCAAGACCCAGTGTCTAATCAGGCCACACATGTAGTCATTTACATATCTGCCTGCGATGTAACTGCATGCCAGGTTTTGCAGCAATCCAACATTTCTATCTGAGTGCTTTATTTTTTTTGTCAATGACTGTATATCCCGGATCTTGGCAGGCACATCTGTGATAAGATAATCAATGATATTCTTTAGTGGTTTTATTATTATGACTAATCATTGTATGCATCCGACTCACTTTATCGGGGCGTGTGTTGTAGTAAAATGTTGCTGTGAATCGCTAAACTCACAGTGATAAAAAGTCAATTTTATCCATGATTGCTGAGCAGAACTACAGGACGCATCATGCAAATCCAGAGCAGACACTACATTTCCCATAATGCCCCCAGTATCTTTCCAAACCTTTGAGTGGCTAATGCTTTCAGACAGAGCCAGTTTCTTTCATGTTCTTTGGTATGGAGTAATGAGCATCCACAAATATTTAAAAGAGAGTTAGCTATGCTGCAGGCAAGGTAATGATAGGTCACAGCTATTTGTTTTGGCTATCCACTTATAACCGTATAACCCAACAAAAGTACATATTAGATCTCTAAAGTAAAGGCATTCATTACACTAGCAAACACATCTGTTAATTGTTATTGTAATTTATACAATTCATAAAAATTTGTCAGTGGTAATTTGTTCTTCATTTCTCATCCATGGCAGAGTAACACCCACTTTAGTGTTAAATCACTTAATTTATTTAGTGTTTAATAGGTTTATGCTGTATTTTATGCACAGTTGTTCCCCTATGACTGATTGGCAAGCAGAGGGCTACAGCTGTGCCCGTTTAAATTCTGTGTGTGCCCGGTATGACAAGCAGTTTATAAATCTTCCCTTAGTGTATGTAAAACTGGATCTCCTCTTGACCACTGGGTGATTATCTCACATTGACATGGTAGTGACATAATGCACATATTGTTTTCTGTTCATATGACTGTATAAATCACAGTAAACCCTGCTGAAATATTTAAACATGTATTATACGCCAGATAAAACAGCCAAGGGGTGAAACCTTTCATAACATAAAATGCAATTTGCATGCACAGCTGATGAAGGACCTTTGTCTGGAATGTTCTGTTTCTGTAGATTTACAGTGGGGCAAAACGTATTTAGTCAGCACTGATTGTGCAAGTTCTCCTACTTAGAATGACGAGAGAGTTCTGTAATTTTCATCATAGGTACACTTCAACTATGAGAGACAAAATGTGAAGAAAAAAAATACAGGAAATCACATTGTAGTATTTTTAAAGAATTTCATTGAAAATCATGTTGGAAAATAAGTATTTGATCACCCACAAACAAGCAAGATTTCTGGCTCTCACAGACCTGTAACTTCTTCTTTAAGAAGCTTGTCTGTTCTCTACTCGTTACCTGCATTAATGGCACCTGTTTGACCTCGTTATCTGTGTAAAAGACACCTGTCCACAGCCTCAAACAGTCAGACTCCAAACTCAACCATGGCCAAAACCAAAGAGCTGTCGAAGAACACCAGGAAGAAAATTGTAGACCTGCAGCAGGCTGGGAAGAGTGAATCTACAATAGGCAAGCAGGTTGGTGTGAATAAATCAACTGTGGGAGCAATTGTACGAAAATGGAAGACATACAAGACCATTGATAATCTCCCTCGATCTTGGGCCCCACGCAAGATCTCATCCCGTGGGGTCAAAATGATCATGACCCCACTGTGAGCAAAAATCCCTGCAGAGAGCTGGGACCAAAGTAAGAAAGGTTACCATCAGTAACACACTATGCCGAGAGGGACTCAGATCCTGCAGTGCCAGGAGTGTGTCCCTGCTTAAGCCAGTACATGTCCAGGCCTGTCTGAAGTTTGCCAGAGAGAATATGGATGATCTACAAGAGAATTCGGAGAATATCATGTGGTCAGATGAAACCAAAATAGGACTTTTTGGTAAAACCTCAACTCGTCGTGTTTGGAGGAAGAAGAATGCTAAGGTGCATCCCAAGAACACCATACCTACTGAGAAAGCATGGGGGTGGAAACATCATGCTTTGTTGTTTTCACAATGTTTTTCTGCAAAGGGGACAGGACGACTGATTCGTGTTAAGGGAAGAATGAACGGGGCCATGTATCATGAGATTTTAAGACAAAACCTCCTTCCATCACTGAGAGCATTGAAGATGGAATATGGCTGAGTCTTCCAGCATGACAATGATCAAAACACACAGCCCCAAAACATCACTGCTCTAGAGGAGCTCTGTATAGAGGAATGGGCCAAAATAAAAGCTACAGTGTGTGCAAACCTGATGAAGACTTACAGGAAACATTTGACCTCTGTCATTGCCAACAAAGGTTATGTTACAAAGTATTGAGTTGAACTTTTGCTATTGACCAAATACTTATTTTCCACCATGATTTACAATTAAATTCTTTAAAAATTCGACAATGTGATTTCCTGGATTTTTTTTTCTCATTTTGTCTCTGATAGTTGAAGTGTACCTATGATGAAAATTACAGACCTCTCTCATCAAGTAGGAGAACTTGCACCATCAGTGGCTGACTAAATACTTTTTTCTCCACTGTATATACTTTGGTAAAAAAAAGTCTTAGGCAAATGATTCAGCACACGTGATGAATTGGGTTTTCTGATTTTCTAAATCCGACGAAGTTAGCACAACCAGCTGCCACATGATATGTTTGAAGTGCTGTGATCTCTGCCTGAGGGTGTGTTACTAAATGAGGACTGACCGGAAAAACAAACACAAACAAATTGTACAGTCAAATTATATTCCAATGTGGTTACTACAGAGGTTGTTATGTTCTGTTCTTTTTATTCTGAATATCAACAAAACATGTCTTTTTGCCAGGGCTGCCCAAACCTTTGCATAGGACTGTATACATTCAGAGTTTGGAAATAACTGTGAGTTGTTTGTGCAAGAATTTTTACCTATTTAATTCAGCATACATTTTAATTTGACGTCAAATACACACAAAAAGCTCAGTAGGAAGGAGTTGTTGGAATCGAATAAAACATTATACTATATTTGTGAATGTAATGAAGTTATGTGTAAGTTATTACAATATTACAGCGAAAGGATAAGTTTATTGGTGAAAACTGTACAATTGAAAGGAGGCTCTAGTACCCTGTTAGGCCACCTCTAGCTTGGATACAAGATGAGATATGGTTGAGCATGGATGAATACAGGTTCTGTATGGTATCCTGTGGCACATTTGCCTACGGATGTTGCAGCTGGGCCTGTAGCTCCTGCACACTTTTAGGTTGCCTAAGCTGGAGTCCCAGCTGGTCCCATAAATTCTTGATTGTCAGCCAAGGAAGTGTTGCAATCTGGCAAAGACATTACTAGGAAACCTTTACTGTGTGAAAAATACTAGTTGGAGTTGCCATGAGAGGCAACATGTGGCCGATAGATGTTCTGCACATTTCACTAAGTTGTTAGTGTCTCTTGTATCACTACTTTTGGTGACTGACTGTCATGTATGATGGCTCCCCAGATCATCTTACCAGCATTTGGGGCAGTGTGTCACTTTACAGCAAAGTCAGAATTAAAGCGCTCACTACAAGGCCTCCATACTCCATGGATTTGTCACTAAAGACGATATGATTCCAGTCCGTAGTCTTGTTCACGACACCACTGTAAACAAGGCAATGTAGGCTGGCTGTCCATGGCAGGACACTTAATGATCACTGTGACAACAAATTTCCATCTGCTAAGCCCTTGAAAATGGTCCGGGCAGAGACGGGTGTGTAATGAAGGTGGCACCTGTATCTGGATAGTGGACAACAAAACTGTTGGAGCTGCTTGTCTACAGATTAAATTATTCTACTGGATCTATACTGGTGGTCTGTCTGGGCCCTCCGGAGCCTGTTGGCTGTGTTCACTTGCCCTCACGGAACCACTGCTCCCAATGCCTTCTAACAGCTAGATGAGATCGGCCTAGATGGTGGCCAATTAGTCGAATGATAATCCTGCTTCTCTCAGTCCAATAATGTGCCCCCTCTCAAAGTCTGTCAACTGGGCAAAATGTCTTTGAGTGCATCGTAGAAGCATATCCAGCATATCCCTCACCAAGAGGTACACTGCCCAGAAGTAACCCCTGAGAGCCATTTTATAAAGCAGCAAGGGAAGCACTTTTACACTTTTAATCAGACCACACCTGTAGTCATTTACATTATCTATCTGAGACATAACTGAATGCTGAGTTTTGCAGCAATCCGACATTACTATCTGTGTGCATTTTTTTTGGTCAATGAGTATATAGTTCAGACATTACCAATGTTGCTATGTTATATTATACAATGCTACATAATATTGTTCCTTCATTCATTCATTCATTCATTCACTTTCTTATCCATTTAATACTGGGAAGGGTTGCGAGATTGAACTGAAAATGTTGAACAGCACACACCTCTGGACAACCACGGATTGACCCTGGCCTGGACTAAATCCAGAAAAAACATGCATTAGGTTAATTATTTTCTCTGAACTGTCCCAGAGTGAGTGATTGTTTATGTGTGCAAGCATGTGTCCAGCAACAGAATTCACCCTGTCTAGGGTTGGTTTCCGAGACCATGGACTGGTATTAAGCAGGTATGAATTGAAATGACCAGCATAACAAGTTACCAGTATATGTTGGGTTTTGGACACTGTTGTGCTGATCCACAGTATGGGATTCTGGTATTATGTGTATTGTGTCTACCAGTATGGGTCTCTGGTTTGGTTAGTATTCTGGTCTTCTTGTTGGAATGGTGGCATGTTGGTCAACCAGCTTTTCCCTAATCCTTTGTTGGTTAACCAGCATTGACAGCAATAATTTGCTGGACAACAAACATTTTTACTTTACCAGCATAATCAGACAGCATTTGTTGGTGAACAAGCATAATCAGCAGGGTTTTATGTCACGCTAGCTTTAACAGAAGAATTAGTGGTTAATCAGCAATACTTTTTTAATTTGCCAGTATAATCAGCAGACTTTTGTTGGTTAACCAACATGACCATGCTGGTCTTCCAGCTTCGACAGAAGCTCTTGCTGTTGAACCAAAATAACCAGCAAGGACACCCATTGAGATCACTGTAGTTTAAATAGCGAGCTGTTGTTGTGGTTAACCAGCATTACCGGTAAGACCAGTCTATTTTACTAGCATAATCACCAATGCCAAGCTTACTAGCAGTACCACAAGCTTTTGCTTGCCAGCAAAATCAGGTTAGTTTACCACAGTAGTTCCCAAAGCTGGGGTGCGCCCCCCAGGGGTGGCGCAGAGCTATTGTGGGGAGCACAGCAAGGTAAATGAATGAGGCATGTTCAAGATACATAATGCCTGTCACAACATTTCCATCGTAAATGTGAGTTTTGTTTAGTTTAGTAAAATGTTGGAGGTTTTTTTTTATGATTTATTATGTTTAAAATAAATTACAGTGGAGTTTGGAGGCAACCAGTAAGACCATGGGGTTTCACTGGTCAAACCAGAAAAGAATTGGTACAAACCTCAAAAAAACAGCTTGGACCAGAATGTAAATTTATCCATGTATATCAGTGGAGTTGAAGTGGAGCAGGTGTCTTGCTTCATATTTCTTGGAATTCACATTAACAAAGACCTGGACCTGGACATGGACCACATGCCCACTTCCTAGTGATGAAGGCCCAACAAATGCCTGCATTTCCTGAGGAGGCTGAGGAACACCTATCTATCTTTGAAATTACTCACTGCCTTCTATCGCTGTACCATTGACAGCATCCTAATCAGCTGCATCTCAGTGTGATAGGGTAACTGGACATATTCAGACCAGAAAGCCCTACAGAGGTTAGTTAAGGCTGCCCAGCATATCACTGGCACCCAGATCCCAGCAATAAAGGGCATTTATTATAAACAGTATTTACGCAGAGGTCTCAGCATCAGCAGGGATCCCACTCACCAAAACCTCGGCCTGTTCTCTCTTCTGTCCTCCAAGACTGCATGACCAGACTCAGGAACAGCTGTTACACATTTAAATCTGGGAACTCACCACTAACTACTTTGTCTACACCTGATCTTTGAAACCTATTGCACTATAGAATTTCACGTGCCTCTTGCTATTGCACAACTGTAAATTTTGTAAATGATGTCATGTATCATGGGACTAGCGGTTAAGGTACTGGACTCTGGACCAGAAGGTCCAGGGTTCGAATCCCACCTCTGCCAAGCTGCCACTGTTGGGTCCTTGAGCAAGACCCTTAACCCACAATTGCTTGGATTGTAAGACTGTACCAATTGTAAGTCACTCTGGATAAGAGCGTCTGCTAAATGCTGTAAATGTAAATGTATATTTTGTCCTGCACTACCTCTTAATTTGTAATTGCTGTTTACAAATGATGCTGTTTACAATGCATTTGCTATTTGCACCGTGTGTACTTTTTGCCTTGGGAAGCCGCGACCCTCTTTTCGTTGACATATGTCTCCACGGTGTTAATGACAATAAAATTGAATTGAAAATTGTGCTGATCTAGATTTTAGTCCTATGAGTGATTTAGTTTTATATATGTATGTCTGGATTTGACCTTTTAATGCAGTTTCATGGTGCACTTCGTAATTACGACCCAGAAATGAACCATAGGCTCAAACTTGTTCTTGTGAAGAGAAATCTAGGACGGTAACTTAAGTCTGGACGTGGCTAGTTCTAGTTCTGGTCAAAAAAAAGTATCCAGCCCGTATCAAAACAGACAAGTTGTACATTTATGGGTTGTAGTTTGAAAGTTACATGAGCACTGGATGTGAAGGGAGACTTTTCAGTGAATAAAAGTGAATACGCATTGACAGTAAACGCTTGCTTTTGGATTGCGTTAGCAGAAAGCAGCTGCGAGATAGCGGATTCCTAAAGTCCACGGTTTTCGGAAGTGACGCGGCACACCGGCTGATAGAGCTGAGCAAGTGAGGGAAAGCAAACGCAAACGTGCAGCGAGGAGACGGTTCACCCCCAGCTTGTTACACAGATCGCCAGGTAGGCTGCTTTTCTCTGCAGATCTATTGTCGGTTATGTGAAGTCAGATCGGACTTATAAGCGAACCTAATCAGGGTTCGATAGGCGAAATGACTAGGGATTGGATCCCGCATGGAGTTCAGAGTAGTCTTCAAGATTAGACGTGCAGCTAACGGCTTTTGAAAAATATACATATTTATATAAATCAAGCCAAACCCTCCTGTAAGTCAGTATTAGGCAAAGTTCGGTCCATTTAAGTTACAATAGGGCGAAAGAAAGAAATATCTAGCTTGCAAATAGATCCGAGTATCCAGCTGCAAACGCGTTGCTAAGATACTAACGTTACCTGGGTCGCGTCCCAAACCGCAGACCACATCACTAAATATCGCGTCTAAATAGTAAGTACAAAATGTATTGTTATTCATTCTTACATGCTATTTAGTGAGGGGGGCGCAGTTAGGGGCACAACCTGCTCGCGCTCTCGCTAGCTAGCTTGTAAAATGTGAGTTGTTTACTGAATGGAAATGGGTTTCTACCAGATAACTTAACAATGAGCTAAATATCGTTCACGGTCAGGCAACACGTTTGCGTAAACGAGTCAAATGTAGTGGATACTGTAACAGCTAAATGTTATATGCGCCATTATGGAAACGGATAATGTGCAGCCAGTTAGCCCTTATTAATGGAACTACGAATTGGTTAAAGCTAGCTAGTTGGCTAACCAGCTAGCTAAAATGGCGAACGAGTCTGCACTGGTTCCTATGCAGTTTAGAACCATAAAAAGGTATCACCAGTTTCACAGCTGATTTAATTAAAACGTGTAGGAGGTTCTAATGCGAGCAAGATGTTGTAATTATTTAGTCAGCAAGAATACGCCAGCATTGCTGCGTTATGAGCTAACGGCAACTGAAGTGGACTTGCTTTTTTCGTTTTGCATTGCTGCTTGGTGAAACCTATATAGATTTTCCTTACAATACCAATTCGATCATTTTCACTAACAAACATGTTTACTTTACACGCCATACTGTAAACTGAACTAGAGGAGTGCAGAGGTCTCTTCCCGTGCTGAGCTGGCACTCGGGCTCAGGCAAACGACGTTACATAACTTTATAATCATTGAAATACAGAGCTGTTCTTTCAGGTTTTTCCTTACTGACTAATTTAACTTGTGTGTATTACTCGATCGCATGTCTTCCAAACTGTATTTGCATGAAGAATTAAAATGATGCCTTTGTCATTTTGTCCGAAATATCCAGCGTCATCGGATAAAGGCAAAACAAGTGGTAGCCAATGATTTACAGAACCTGTTCCATCTTTATTCTTTATTTTAAGAAAGCCCTGGTTGGATTGAGTTAGTTTATTACTGGGACATCTGTGATTTGAATTTTGACACATCTGCCTGGTGAAAAAAATCCTAGCATCTAGACTGTAAATAAGTTCCCACAGGACGAGTGAACTTTGTGAGCTCTTTGTGCTGTGAACCTGGACGTTGGTCAGAAGTAACTAATACTGGTCATTATTTCCAGAAAAAAAGAACCGTATACAAGATATGCACCGTTTAATGGCCACGTTACATTCTGTGAAACAGGACGTTAACCGAAATGGACTTTGACTAGTCACGTAGTCTTTTTCTATGTTATTGTAATATAAACATAAAGGGTATTTTTTGCAAGAAAACCGCTGAAGACATGAGTGGGAACGCTTCAATCTACACAGCATCCCTACTGCCACTGCATTTTATTAGGAAATTCAGAATAATATTACAACGCACAGTAATGTACTGTTACGACCGTGTGTAGGGGAAAGCCGAAACACTTAAGAGGATAGTTTGATGGACTTGGGATTGTGGTAGCCTAGTAGGTAAGGTACTGAACTATGGACCAGAAGGTCCCACCTCTGCCAAGCTGCCACTGTTGGGTCCTTGAGCAAGGCCCTTAACCCACAATTGCTGGATTGTAAGACTGTATCAACTGTAAGTCGCTCTAGGTAAGGGCGTCTGCTAAATGCTGTAAATGTAAATGTTGACACTCTTGATTGACAGAAGTCAAAAGTGCATTGATAGTATTACCAGCAACACGGAATTACGATCAACATCTCACTGGAAGAATAACCTAATGAATTGTTTGGGTAAGCTCACGTTGCAATTACTGAAAGGCTGTTACTAAAAGGAAGAGGAAGGGCATGCTAAGCTAACCCAACATGACCTTAAGAAGAGCGAGGTGAGGGATGTCAGGAATTGGGCTTCCTGGTTGAGTCACTGAGGTTGTGGGTGAGATGTTTGATTGGTTGGATTGATTGTATTTCTTTGCCATGGTGGGCTCCCCTGGAAAAATGTCACACTTGGAAATTCTGAGTGCTTTATTCCTGTATGTGCTTTTGTGGTGTGTTCCTTTAATCAGCTGGCGCTGAAAGTCTGACTTTCATTTGCGTACCAGATTATCTACAGTGAATACAAGTGGCGAAAAACCTTTTCATCAATGCGAGATGACTTATGCCTGTAAAGTCACGAGAGTAAAATGATCAGTGCGCTCGAGTTTGATGAAAAACAGTAGGTAATTCTGACTGTAATGCTGTCAGTAGTGGACTGATGGAAATCCAGAAGGAAATAAAATCGAGAAGCACCTATAAAACTAGAAGGAATTACCCCAGGATCCCATGTAAATGGAGTTTCGTCCGGGTAGGGCTAATGGAAACTAGCTCCAGAATTACTTTTACTGTCATCAGAGCACAAGAACTATATACCAGGGTAAACAACTAAACTATATAGAGCACGTGGTGTAATCCAGATCAGAATTCCAGAGTTTAGGAAAACATCAGATCTCAGTGACTGATAAAATACTTGCCTCTTTAGAACACAGTGCTCAAGATGGACTATACTGCTTTAAGAGATCAGCAAGATGAGCTGAATCTAAACCTTTAACAGCATTATATATTATAATCAGGTCTTTGAAACATAAGTCAGCCAGGGTAAACTGAATATGGCTTGGGTAGTATGATATGACTTTCATTTCCTGGAACGGATGTGAAGTGCAGCTTCTGAATTAGCTGAAGTTCATTTAAAGAAAGTGGATGGCTGCCAGCAATACATTACAAAAGTCTAAAGGTTATAAAATCAAGGACCAGATTCTCAGCAACGAGCAGTGACTGTCTTGATTATTTTGGTTTTTCAAGTAGTAATATTCAACAGTTAACTTTAATAATACATGGTTTACTATGTATGGATCCTGTTTTTTAATATTTGCAGCAAATCTTCTAACACAACTCGCATCTGTTCAATTCTGCCACAGCTTCGCTTTGACTTCGACTTCCTATGAGTAGAATTACTTTGATGCAAGAGTGGTGTTTAACGTAGAGTCTCTAGAATCTCCAGTTCTCACCTTGCCTTGGGTGATCTCACTTAGTGCACAAAATCACAGGTGCAAGCTGCACTCGAAGTAGTATCGCTCCATCTCATTTTCATACAGCAGTTAATGTACTCAACTGTGGACCAGAAGGACCCGCGTTCAAATCCCAGCACTGCCAAGCTACCACTGTTGGGCCCTTCAGCAATACACTTATCCCACGTTTGTACACTTGTAGAATTGTAGACTGCAAGATTGTATCAGATGTAAGTCTGCGGAAGTACGCGCGTCTGCGAAATTACTAAAACCAAATATACATTTTGGTTTGTTTGTCAAGATTGTGATACATGACATCATGAGCTCTAAAATTATACATCGACCTAGGGGGTGGCATTGTGTTAAGGACGTGTGAGCTTATACTATAGTGCGTCACTGAACATGCAAAACAGCAATCAAAAACAGGCCTTTAGAGTCCACACTTTCACTGTGTCATATGACCTTGTGGGCTAGGCTATCAATAGTTTCACCATCTGCAAATTAAATGCTTCACTTTAAGAGGAAGTGCCTGTTTAAAATGCTGTCATTTACATTTTGCAAAATTTTCACCAATCAACAAATTTGTTAGTCTTTGTGCAAATCTTTGCAAAGTAAATCATGTGGACCACTTGAGGAACGCCTGTGGAAGAGTTTGTCGTACTTGCACTGTTTGATCTCAGTAGTACCTGCACTGGCAATTTCAAAGTTTTTGTATTGTTTTTACTTGAATGCTTCAGATTTGAGTAAATTAAATGTAGGACCTGCTTTTTTGCTATTCGTTGCTTCTATTAACATTTGCATTTACTCATTTAACAGACACGCTTATGCAGTGTGACTTACAACTGATACAATCCAGGTAATTAGCTTAAACTAGGTTCCCTGTATAAATTACATCTGTTGCATGTTGTGTAACAATGTTTTTCTGTGTTGTGACTATGAAATAAACAAGTAATAATAAAAAAAATGTTGTGTAAGGACCCAACAGTGCTTGGCAGAGATGGGACTCTCTGGTCCATAGTCCAGAACATGAACTGCTAAGCCACCATAGTCCCATACATATCAATAAAGCATAATTTCATATTCTGTTATCAAAAATGAGCTTGTACAATATGACTTTTACAAAGACATTTTGAAGGATGCAGAGTGTTGTCTGCTTATCGTTATCAACGAAATTCCCCCAAACAATCAGCTAGAATTTTTTAGTCAGTATCACACACTTTGTCCCAATAATGCTGTATCTGTGGGACACACTGTCCGTCTGTGCGTGTCTGAACATATCACTGAATTTATATAGTTCTGTGAAATTTAAACATAAACTCCATATTTATTGCAGCTTGTGGAATGTACGGGGGAGGGGTAGCTGTGCTGGACTATGGTTTGCTGTGTTGAGCTGGCAGTCTTGGTTAGGTAACAGGAGCTTGAATGTCTTGTGGTACAGCAGGAGTGTTTGATCACTGTTCTAAGGTTGATTGTCAAGATGATGGGCAAACAAGAGCGAGTGCATTCCCATGCACACTATTAATCCAATTTCTGATTACAGCAGGTACTTCATAGTTTTATATTGGACAAAGAACACCAAGTTTCAAGGAATTAGGCAAAGCCATCTGGATGTTAAGCTGTTAACTGTACATTTCAGTTTGTGTTTAATCTTTAACCTGCTGTCATCACTTGTGGGATTTCTCAGTACAGCTGTACTAAGTAATGTTTATGACAATAATATTTACAGATTGCTGTGTAATTATTGTCTATATTATAGTCATTGTGCTTAATATAGATTCTAACATCGTCATAAAATGAAAAGTTTTTTTTTGGTCAGTGCAGCTCAAGCTATTCCAGCTGATGTCATACTCTCACGTCATACAGTTGGTCCTTGCAATCTAGAAGAGTCACTGTAGATCATCTGGTACGCAAATGAAAGTCAGACATCATTTTACCTGGCCAAGGATGTGATGCCCAAAATCAAAAGCAGTTTAAGCAACAGTTGGTTCTTGTTACCAAGTTGCAGATAATTTGGAACACAGCAGTTTGTCTGATGTACACAAAATGCAGAGTGACAGGTCAATACAACATTAACATCTAAGTTTTTGACAATTACACTTCCAAATTTGTGCTCTTAAAAGGTACTCCTAGCCTAAGTGCTCTGCTATTTCTGTTCTTTTATGTAATTATTTTTGATAGATATTTTATTCTAGATATTTTTTTATCAGTTAAGAATTTTTAGTTTGAAAGCTTAGTTTAAAATCAAACATGCAGAAGAGCAAGTGATCCAATCTAAAACAAATCTGAAAAGTAAAGGTTATCATAAACACAGTTTACAAGAACCTCTTTTTGTCATTATAGCATATTTTTGTAATCAACACTTCATTGGAATGAAGTATATGTTTTGATTACTATTACTTTTGTGCATTTCCCATCTTATTCTCCTTCTCCTCAGACACTGCTGTTATCGGGAAATCAAGTATTGGCCGTTCGCTCATGCAAAAGCAGTAAATGCATTAATTTCAAAAGTCATCATGTGAAGGGTTAAGTTGTTCTTCAGGATTGTTAGTGAACTTTTGTTGTTGCAGCATTTGTGTTGTGGCTATTGCAAATATTCAGTCCAAATATTCAGTGTTATTGCTGATGCAAGATATTGTTCAGTCCTTATCTGGAGTGGTTGTTTTTGTATGTAGTACTGTTACATAAACATCCCAATGTCTATGTTATGGGTGCTGGATTTGCACATTTATTGTCCTTTTCATTCAAAATGACTTCCTAACAAAGCTGCCTTGAATGTTCTTGAATTAAAAAGCTTGTGGAAGGCAATCCTTCCATCCAAAACCAGCCACTGATGTAATGCCTTAAAAGAGAAATAATTTTAATTATGTACTTGTTTATTTTGCAAGATATGAGATATTTGAATACATCTGGTATAATTTAGCATTTTATTATTAACTACCGAAATTCCAAGAACCGGGTACCTGTTGAGAAATTAATTTCGATTTCACTTATCAGTTCCTACTAACGCAATCAAGCTTCACGGCCATGATTAGTGCGAAAATATAGCTGCAGGCATCTATCTGCCAGGAGCAGTGTGTCATGTAACCACGTACGTCATCACGTGACTTTGTTTTGATACAGTCTGCTGGAGCTTTAGCAGAAGATGGAAGCGCAAAAGTGCTCAAAAGTTTGGCTTTGCTTTGAGAGAAAATGGAAAGAATAAATGCTATATGGGTGGAAAATTGATCTGTTGTAAAGGTGGTGTCAAAACATCAAGCAGTTTAATGTATTCAACCGACTGCGGTCTCCTATCATATGCCGCGTTAGCTGGGAGAGTCTAAAAGCTTAACGTGAACAAAACTTAGCATGGTTTTATGTCCAAAAACAGTGAAGTAAGACCTTCATTACTACTGGTGATAAGTAATCTCTGCTGCTGAAATAAGAAACTTGAGATTCAAAAGGAAAGTAATCTAGTTTTTCTTCCCATTTAAACCTATAACTTTTGTACCACGTTTGTGATTTATGCAATACTTATGACCAGTAGTAATTGAGAGAAGTTTGGTGTTCCTAGGTCACTGTTGTAGTACATTGAGCAACATTAAGCTTTTTACTTGTAATAGGATTAAATGGGAAGAAAAAAGCTTAATGTAAAAATGGTTGCTTTGGAAGTTTACAAAAATAAAATACACGGCTCAAAAAAATAAATGGAACACTTAAACAACACAATATAACTCCAAGTAAATCAAACTTCTGTGAAATCAAACTGTCCACTTAGGAAGCAACACTGATTGACAATCAATTTCAAATCAATCAGTTGTGCAAATGGAATAGACAACAGGTGGAAGTTATTGGCAATTAGCAAGGCACACTCAATAAAGGAGTGGTTCTGCAGGTGGGGACCATAGACCACTTCTCAGTACGTATGCTTTCTGGCTGATGTTTTGTTCACTTTTGAATGTTGGTGGTGCTTTCACACTCGTGGTAGCATGAGACGGACTCTACAACCCACACAAGTGGCTCAGGTAGTGCAGCTCATCCATGATGGCACATGATGAGAAGGTTTGCTGTGTTTGTCAGCATGGTGTCTAGAGGCTGGAGGCGCTACCAGGAGACAGGCCAGTACACCAGGAGACGTGGAGGAGGCCATAGGGCAACAACCCAGCAGCAGGACTGCTACCTCCGCCTTTGTGTAAGGAGGAACAGGAGGAGCACTGCCAGATGACCTCCAGCAGGCCACAAATGTGCATGTGTCTGCACAAATGGTTAGAAACCGACTCCATGAGGATGGTATGAGGGCCCGACGTCCACAGATGGGGGTTGTGCTCACAGCACAACACCGTGCAGGACGCTTGGCATTTGCCAGAGAACACCAGGATTGGCAAATTTGCCACTGAGCACATGTGACAGAGTCTGGAAACGCCGTGGAGAGCGATCTGCTGCCTGCAACATCTTTCAGCATGACCGGTTTGACAGTGGGTCAGTAATGGTGTGGGGTGGCATTTTTTTTTTTGGAGGGTCGCACAGCCCTCCATGTGCTCGCCAGAGGTAGCCTGACTGCCATTAGGTACCGAGATGAGATCCTCAAACCCCTTGTGAGACCATATGCTGGTGCGGTTGGCCCTGGGTTCCTCTTAATGCAGGACAAAGCTAGACTTCTTCTGGCTGGAGTGTGTCAGCAGTTCCTGCAAGATGAAGGCATTGAAGCTATGGACTGGCCCGCCCGTTCCCCAGACCTGAATCCGATTGAGCACATCTGGGACATCATGTCTCGCTCCATTCACCAACGTCACGTTGCACCACAGACTGTCCAGGAGTTGGCGGATACTTTAGTCCAGGTCTGGGAGGAGATCCCTCACGAGACCATCTGCCACCTCATGAGGAGCATGCCCAGGCGTTTGTAGGGAGGGTCATACAGGCACGTGGAGGCCACACACAATACTGAGCCTCATTTTGACTTGTTTTAAGGATGTTACATCAAAGTTGGATCAGCCTGTAGTGTGTTTTTCCATTTTAATTTTGTGTGTGACTCCAAATCCAGACCTCCATTGGTTAATAAATTTGATTTCCATTGATGATTTTTGTGTGATTTTGTTGTCAGCACATTCAACTTTGTACAGAACAAAGTATTCAATGAGAATATTTCATTCATTCAGATCTAGGATGTGTTATTTGAGTGTTCCCTTTATTTTTTTGAGCAGTGTATATTATTTACACCTAAACATTTGGCATAGTTTTTCAGCATTGTGGAATTGAAATTTGGAAATAACCAGACTCGATAAGCAGAGTCAGATCAGAATCGATAAAATGCAATCGATACCCAACGCTAGTGGATGGACTGGCATCCTGCCTAGGGTTGGTTTCCCTGTTGTGCCCTGTGACTCTGAATTGGATTAAGTGGCTATGAAAATAAATTAAGGAATGAATAAACAAAAGTAATAGACCACTTAGGCTGCTAATACATTTTAAAACCAATTTTAATATTTCCCCAGAAACTTTCATAAAGTAAATATCCCCCACCGTGAGCACGAATATTATCATAATAATATTTTATGTTCTAAATTCCAGCTAGAAAATAAATCACTAGTAATGGCAACAAAAAAAAACCCCCACCAGATATCAGGCATGGACTGGTCATCAGGATGATTAGGAATATTTCCGGTGGTCAATTCTTGAGGGCTGTTTATTTATTTATTTATTTATTTATTTAAAAAAAATTTTTTTTTTTTTATCCAACCCGATAGTAATATTGTTGTGGTTGATACAGGTTTGAGTCCTGCTGGTGCCATCCAGCTATTGCATGTGCCTGAAGGAGGTGATTCCATTCATGGGACCATTCTCTAGTGATGCGACAAGACCTCTGCTGGCCCTTCAGTTTGCCCTTCACTTTCCTTTTTACCGATTAGATATTTAATACTTGCATTGCAGTTTGACGAAAAAAGAAAACATTACATTATATGAGTATTTGCAGTAAAAGAAGAAATATGCTCTATGTATCAAAGATGCTAACCACACTATAAATCCTCATTTAACCTTCTTGTAAAGAAGCAGATGGGTGACCTTTGAAATCTGTCAGTTTCTGATTTTTGCAATCTGTACTTTGCTCTTTTCCTGGTTCTACAACCTGATACATGGGCTCTGGGAGGTCTTTAAAATGATAATTTATGAGACTACAGCCAAAGTGTCTACACAAAATGGGCCCAATTCATCTCTCTTGGAGGGTTTTCAATGTGAGAGCTTGAATGGCTTTTTGGTACATAGAGTATGCCCTGCTGATGATTTGGCATCCAGTTCTGAAAAGTCTTAATCTATAGAGACTGTCCGATTTCCAAGCCATGCTGGGCTCACACATTCTAATATGGGATGAATGTAACCAGTGTGTATTGAGGTCAGGTCCAGGCTTCGAGACTCCACACACCCATAACATTACAAGATGGTAGTTTTGTGTTCTCCAGGAACGGTACCAGAACCTCTTGCAACCCTGAATCTAAGTGGGGTGGGGAAATGAATAATTTACTGCTAATATTTATTGCTTAAATATTTTATGCTAATGGCCACATATTGCTGCTTTACTAAAAATGTGCTCCATGATGGTCTGTCTGAGGAGAAAAAAATTGGTATTTGGCTCAGTTCTAATTATGACTTCAAATGCTTTAACCCTTTAAGCCCTGATCCAGATTTCTGTAATGTTTTAATTCACAATTATGGAGTATGTAGATGAAACAATCTCACAAGCCATTATGGCTGTGCTAAAAAATCGACATAGCAATATATTGCAAGATTTATTTTCATGATATACTGCATCAATTTTCAGCTCAAAATATAGATTTTTTTTTTAAGTAAAACAAAAAATTCTCTCTAAATGGGGTGTAAACTACATTCTCTGCTCCAGTAGGTGTCGCAGTACAGTGTTTTTAGTCAAATTTGTCCACTGAGTTATCAGTTTTATGTAGTAAGACGACTCAGATTGTACACCGTAACTTGTGTTTCAGTTGTTTTTATATTTTCAGTGATGTGGAATATCGCAATGTGCATCATATTGGAAATGTAGGGTGATGTAATCGTATGAATTACCAATACCCACCCCTGTAAGCCATATTTTTTGTTTGTTTGTTTCAGGAGATCCTAGGCTACTTAGATATGTCACTGTTTGTTTTGATAAATATTTCATCATTCTTGATCAAAAAATTTCCATTACAGAATTTAGTATTCAGTAATACAGAATTTTTGTACATACCTTTTAAAAAGTTGTCATTTCAGATATCTCAGATTGTCTGAAGAGACTGTGAGCGGAAAACAAAACAATTCGTTGTATAGTTTAGTAATGTAAAGAAATGCATGAATAGTATAAGGCAGACATATGTTTTTCTCTCCTCCTCCTCATCCCATGTTGATTGCTAATGTTTTTGAATGCCAGGCTACTGTGTTGATGTGAGTATTTATTGTTGGCTGTTTATAGTATTTAATTTCACTTGGCATTGATATATAAAGAAGATTATCGCTTAGTATCTGATATGTTTTGTTGTTATCAGCTGAAACTGTCGCGTAAAACATGTAGTTATCTGACAGTATTAGGTCAGATGGTGTTTCTAAAGCGTTTTTAAGTACGAGTGTGCCAGTGCGTGCATGCTAGGGTATCAGAACCGGGTAAGTGTTACGAAAATAGAATTTCGATTTCAATTATCGGTTCCTACTAACGCAATCAAGCTTCACGGCCATGATTAGTGCAAAAATATGGCTGCAGGTACCTATCTGCCAGGACCAGTGCGCCATGTAACCACGTACGTCCTCACATAGCTTTTGTTTTGATACAGTCTGCTGGAGCTTTAGCAGAAGATGGACGGGCAAAAGTGCTCAAAAGTTTGGCTCCACTTTGAGAGAAAATGGAAAGACTAAAGGGTGGAAAATTGATCTGTTGTAAAGGTGGTGTCAAAACATCAAGCAGTTTACTGTATTCAACCGACTGCGGTCTCCTATCACATGCTGCGTTAGCTGGGAGAGTCTAAAAGCTTAAAGTGAACAAAGCTTAGCATGGTTTTATGTCATAAAACAGTGAAGTAAGACCTTCATTACTACTGGTGATAAGTAATCGCTACTGCTGAAATAAGAAACTTATTTCAGAAGGAATGTAATCTACACAGCCCGGTCAACAAAGGTCACCACCTGGATTTAACTATAAGCAAATAGTTAGTCTCCCATCGGATAATTACTGCACTGGTGATTGTTTCAGCTGGCAACAAGTTATTAAACCCTAACTGATGTAGTGAGGAACTTCTCATTTGTTAAACAACCATGTTGAAAGATGCATCCTGTGGTTGTGGAAAAGATGTTAATATGTTTCAGAAGGGTCAAATTGTGAGAAAGTGGTTCAGAGAGCATGAGACATTCATTTTCACACATGGATTGGCCAACACAGAGTCCACACCTCAACCCCATTGAGAATCATTGGGATGTGCTGGAGAAGATTTTGTTCAGTGCTCCAAATCTCCCATCATCAATACAAGATCTTGATGCAATTAATGCAACTCTGGACAGAACTGCTTTTGCAATGTACAGCATTTATTTCTGTTCAGAGCCCCCCCCCCCAAGATCTTGTATTGATGATGGGAGATTTGGAGCACTGCACAAAGTCTGCAGGACATCCCAAAGATTCTCAATGGGGTTCAGGTCTGGACTCTGTGTTGGCCAATCCATGTGTGAAAATAGTCTCATGCTCTCTAAACCACTTTCTCACAATTTGACCCTTCTGAAACAGATTAACATCTTTTCCACGACACAGGATGTCTCTTTCGACATGGTTGTTTAAGCTACTCACTGCATCAGTTAGGGTTAAATAACTTGTTGCCAGCTGAAACATAATCACCAATGCAGTAATTATCTGATGGGATTATCCAAACCATTTAACTAATTGCTTAGTTTAATCCAGGTGTTAACTTTTTTTTTTTTTTGGCTGGCAGTGTATTTACATTAAGCTTTTTTCTTCCCATTTAAACCTATAGGGCTGGTCTTTTTGTCTAACCCTGTAGTAATATAACCAGTATACAGATAGTCAGTCTGTTGGTCAACATGCAGTGACATGGCTGGTGATGTGTGTAGCAGGTAACAGCATTGCAACCGAAAGTGTTTAGAACCCATTAGGGCTGGGCGGTATGACCAAAAATTTGTATCCCGGTGTTTTTAAGGATTCTGGATTCTACCGGTCTCGTGGTATATACTGGTATTTTTGTCTCATTGTTGGGGGGGATAACGGGCATTTTTAAAAAACAGATAGCAGGGGCTGCTGGCTTGTCTGACTCTGCACTCTCGTTAGCTTTAACTTTAGCCTCTTTTGACATTGTTTGCTTTGTCAACTGCATATTCAGCGGGGTGATGCTGTTTTAAATGTCTTATTAAATTCGTTATTCCGATCGTTTTAGGAGTTGATCCTTCGCAGCTTATTTTTCTCATGTATGTAAATCCAAGCAGCACGCTGTGAAAGTGTCCTTTCCGGAGACATGGTTGTGTTCAAAATGGATAACAAAGCCCATAGTAGTGCCCCTAGTCCATCAATCAGTAATGCGGTATTGAGGGAGACCATCTAGATGACTAGCTAAGTAGCACTAAAAACACAGACGAAACATATAACGCTTTCTTCTCATCATGTCAGCAAACAAACCCTTAAACAAACTCTCGAGTGCCTGAAACTTTGAATTATGAACTGACCTGAACTGAATTATGAACTAAAGTTAGTAAAAGCACTGTGCTGTTCAGGTGGTTGACCGGCACAGAATCTGTTATATGAGACCGACTGAAGCCGATCACGCTAAAACCGGCTGAATCCGTTTTATATCTGAATATAATGAAGGCTTTGATTACTATAAGGTTTACTTCGCTCCACAAAATGACACACATCAAAATGCATGAAGCAGTTGCCGAATGTAAACAGAAGTTATTGTGCAATCTGCAACATCTTAAAGACAGAGCTTAAAAGAGAGAGGTGCCTATTTTTGGCTCATGTACTTTCAATTAAAAACAATTAACTAGTCTTAAAAGTCAAAAGTGTCTAGCGTATGCTAACCAAATGTATAATGGAACTATAATTAAGCATGTCCTAACATAGTAAATGTGTGAATGAACTGCACTAGACTTTGGAGTCCAGCAATGTTAGCAGACAACAAAATGTCAGTCCTTACAGATATTGAACCTTTAGCTTCATTCACAGTGCAGATGGTTTGTGATTACACACACAAATTTCAATCACAGACTCGAGACAGACAGACAAGATGTACAGTACACGCAGTGCAAGTTATTCGGTGCACAAATGTTATATCTCTGTGTTCTGTCACTTCGTATTTAAACATGTCAATTGAAAACCAAAACACCATTCCGACTCCGATAAAAGTTTTATCTCAGTTAATGCAAGTATGAGCGTAATGCTGCTGTAAATGTAATAGTACTTCAGTGACTGGGCGTTGGGAATTTAATATTTCTTTTTATTTTTAAAGACAAAGATTACTGAAACCATTTTATTTATGTTAGTTGTAACAATGTTCTAACAATACTTGCCGATTGTGATCCAATTTATGATCCTGGGTTCAGAATTTGATTTAAAATGAAGTAGTAGATAAAATTACAGAAAGATCATTTTCTTATACCTACATAATCGACAACAACATATGTTTTGGATGTATAAAATTAGCAAAAACGTTCAGACATAGATCAGATATTCAGGGTGGCTTTTTTTTTTTTTTTTTTTTTTTTTTTTTTTTTTGGACCTTTAAGTTGAAGATATTTGTTGTTCATTTCGTGTCTGCATAATGGAACATCTGCTGGGATCAAAGTTCACATGCAAGGACTGTACAACATTTGATACAGGGCCTTTGTGTCTGTGTGTTTATTAGTGCTGTCATGTTTAAAATGGCTAAAATGTGTTAATCACACCAGTTTTCTCACATTAATCACATTTGCCTGCTAGTATTTCACAATTAGGTTTTTTCCCCTTTAAAAGCACCATATAGCCACTCGAATGGGCAATATAAACTTTCACAGAATACATACAGTGGGGCAAAAAAGAATTTAGTCAGCCACTGATTGTGTAAGTTCTCCTACTTAGAAAGATGAGTGAGGTCTGTAATTTATCATAGGTACACTTCAACTATCAGAGACAAAATGAGAAAAAAAATCCAGGAAATCACAATGTAGTGTTTTTGAAGAATGTAATTGTAATTTATGGTGGAAAATAAGTATTTGGTCAATAACAAAAGTTTAACTCAATTCTCAATAAAACATAACATTTGTTGGCAATGACAGTGGTCAAATGTTTTCAGTAGGTTGGCACACACTGTAGCTGGTATTTTGACCCATTCCTCCATGTAGATCTCCTCTAGAGCAGTGATGTTTTGGGGCAACACGGACTTTCAACTCCCTTCACAAATTTTCTATGGGGTTGAGATCTGGAGACTGGCTAGGCTACTCCAGGACCTTGAAATGCTTTTTCTGGAGCCATTCCTTCGCTGCCCGAGCAGTGTGTTTGGGATCATTGTCATGCTGGAAGAGCCAGCCACGTTCCATCTTCAATGCTCTCACTGATGGAAGGAGGTTTTGGTTTAAAATCTCACGATACATGGCCCCGTTCATTCTTCCTTTAACACAGATCAGTCGTGCTGTCCCCTTTGCAGAAAAACAGCCCCAAAGCATGATGGTTCCACCCCCATGCTTCACAGTAGGTATGGTGTTCTTGGGATGCAACTCAGCATTCTTCTTCCTCCAGTTGAGTTTTTACCAAAAAGTTCTATTTTGGTTTCATCTGACTACATGATATTCTCCCAATCCTCTCCTGGATCATCCATATGCTCTCTGGCAAACTTCAGACGGGCCTGGACATGTACTGGCTTAAGCAGGGGGACATGCCTGGCACTGCAGGATCTGAGTCCTTCTCTGCGTAGTGTGTTACTGATGGTAGCCCTTGTTACTTTGGTCCCAGCTCTCTGCAGGTCATTCATCAGGTCCCTCAGTGTAGTTTTGGGATTTTTGCTCACCGTTGCATCTTGCATGGGGCCCCAGATCAACGGTCTTGTATGTCTTACATTTTTTTTACAATTCCTCCCACAGTTGATTTATTCACACCAACCTGCTTGCCTTTTGTAGATTCACTCTTTCCAGCCTGCTGCAGGTCTACAATTTTTTGTTTTGTCTTGGTCATGGTTGAGTTTGGAGTCTGACTGTTTGAGGCTGTGGACGGGTGTTTTTTATACAGATAACAAGGTCAAACAGGTGCCATTAATACAGGTAACGAGTGGTGGACAGAAGAGCTTCATAAAGAAGTTACAGGTCTGAGAGCCAGAAATCTTGCTTGTTTGTGGGTGACCAAATACTTATTTTCCACCATGATTTACAATTAAATTCTTTAAAAATCCTACAATGTGATTTCCTGGATTTGTTTTCTTATTTTGTCTCTCATAGTTGAAGTGTACCTATGATGGAAAATCACAGACCTCTCTCATGTTTCTAAGTAGGAGAACTTGCAAAATCAGTGGCTTGACTAAACACTTTTTTTTTTTGTCCTTGTTTATTGCTTTTTAATGATTCAGTAAACGCAAAACCACAACAGTGATTACAGGGATAATGTTTTAATGTACAGTATTTATGTAATTATGTACTTAATGTAGAAGCAACACGTGCAACCTGTTCTCTCGAGTGCCAGGCATGTTGTTAAACCACATATTTACACTGTGCACTCAGTATTTGTGACAGAATCATCTCTCACACAGTAATGAGCCAAGCTGAATACGAAAGTGTTTAAAATCTAGAGATGCACTGATTGCAGTTTCCTTGGCTGACACTGGTTATTTTATTTTATTTTTTAAAACATATGATCGACCAATTCCAATTTTCTTTCTGTCGAAAAATTATAAATGATAGCATACAGAAACATTTTTGTTTTGCTTTTGTTATTGGAAACTTCCTCATTGCTCAAGAAAGATCGCTGACTTATGCCTGGTTCTGATCTCTCTAGCTTTAGCTTTAACCTCTTTGCTTTTGTTTGCTTTGTCATGTTCCGCATATTCAGCGGGCGATACTGCCTTTAACATCTTATTCATTTTTTTGTTCCGAATGTTTTCGGAGTTGTTCTTCCATGTCTGACTTTCTCTATGCTTGTATTGCAAACAGCATGCTCTGAAGAGTGTCCATGCTGATGATATGGCTGTGTCCGAAATAGATTAATACTTCCTCATTCGTATATATACGTAGTTTTGCGCTGTATAGAGAGACTATTTAGTTGCCCAAGTAGTTCTGAAAACACAGCTGAAATCGAACACTTCCTCAGCATCAACATTCATCCGGTCTCCTGGACAAACCCATGAGTGGCTAACCCTTGTTTAGAGCTCGGTACACACATGAACTCAATTCTGAATTAAAGTTAGTGAAAGCACTGTGCTGTTCATGAGTGTCTTTTTTTTAATTTTTTTTTTTACTGGATTTTAGTCCTGTAATCGGATTACTCATAGCATGTATACCATTTATAAGGCTGTGCATGTGTGCATGTCTCGGCCACAGTTGCCTGGTCTGCGTATTCGAAAGACTTTGCTGTATTTGGCCTTTTTTTTCCGCAACTTTAGTGTTTGTTTTTTTCCCCCTAACTGGATCTAGCAACTTCGGAATGAAATGTGCCACGGAGTTAAAACAAAACGGCGCAACGGCTGTCGACCACTTTGTGGAGATTATTGGCTGTTTACAAAGTAGAAATCCGTCTACCGAGTCATGTAAACCCAGAGGTTTCCCATTATCTGAAGTACATGTATACTTGTTGATTGGATATTACTGACGAAATCTGTTTATTAAATGCATGGAAATGCACTCAGTGTTTTTGCTTTGGTACCTCAACAAAATCGTAAAATTTGAAAACAATGTAAGAAATTAGATGGATAAGCAGGAATGTCTTCTTTAAAAACTTTGTCGTTAGTCCAGCAGTCGGACTTAAGGAGATGGTGTGATTTGTCATGATGCACACTGTCACCTTTTAGTATTATGATGCTTGAAGTTCACAATGCATAGTCAAACCTCTAACTGTTTGCAGACTTTTTGTTGATCTGTGTTGTGTACCATGAAAATGTTGTCAAGTATTGATATTTTTGTCATGTGCACATTCTTCTGCCACGTCACTAAGGCTTCTGCGTATGTTATGCATTCCTTAGATCTTCCATTCTTGCTTCAGGCTATCTCCATTTTTAACATCAATTTCCTTTTTGAGCTCTTTCACGTTATCTCATGTTATCTTGACCCAAGAGACTTAATAGTACATCTAAAGGGAACTTGAATAGTTAGATTTTGTTAAGGTTACTCTGTGTACTTTTAATTTTTGCTGTTTTGATTGTGTACAGGATTTAGGTGTGCTCCTCCTTTTTGTTAAACAGCCGGTTCATTTTCCTGTTAGTTTAAATATAGTCTGCTCGTCTGACGTCATTCGTTCAGGTGTGTGACGTGCGTACAGGTGTGGTGCCGTCTCCAAGCTGGTGGCATGCTGCACCAGACATGCTTGCACGCAAAGCAAGGGCTCAGGAGTGGCGGGTGTTGGTTTAGGTTTCTTTTCTGAATTACTGCTGGAGAAGAAACAGAAAGTTAAGCCCGGGCTTTTACAAGCTATTTGTCGCTGGCCTCTGGTTTTCTCATTTAGTAGGTGATGTGTGAGCAAGGCTTACGCGTAGACACTCGGGAGAATCTCTGGATTTAAACAGTAGCAGCAAAGCGACAGCAAGCTTATGAGCACGTTTTTGGCTGGTTATCAAGCAGATCCATAAATGCTCTAATGGACTTAGCAGTTTTGCAGTGATCCTCAGTTCCTGATGTTATAAGGTATAGCTACATTCTGTTGGTTTCTCTTTGGTTATGGATGAAGTGGGAATGTTTGCTGATGACTGTACCGACTACTAATTGTATTTTGTTTTTGCTTTATTGGATTAGTGTTTCCTTCAGGTCTGTTTGCCAAAGCGACTATGGGAATTAAAGGTTCTGAGCCATGCTGAGTAACCCTAGCTCTCATGGACAATACTGAATTGAGCATGTTTGTGCGTAATGATATTTTTCATTTAAATAAGAGCTATAATAAGGAAATAGACATGCTTACACACACTGGATGCTTTCTTGAACCCAGCTGTATCATTCGTCAAACTGTACCAAACAAACTGCATATTTTGCGCCTGTAATTTACACTACGCAGACTCAACAACTGATTTTATAGGCGGTGGAAATGGAACCTTGTTGGGTGAAACAGGAGAATAAAGCATGTATTATTTTTCCACGTTCTTATAGTGAACAGTTAGGCAGTAAGCAGTACACACAGACAGGGTTCTATGGTAAGCTTTTACCAAGTTGCACTGGCGCTCCTGATATGAAACTGGAGCGCACAGAAATATCTACCAGGACAAGATCTTTTTTTATTTGCTTTAATTTGTTTTCTTTCCTCTCCAGATTACCGTATTTTCCGGGCTATAAAGCGCACCGGGTTATAAGGCGCAACATCAACGATCGGCTGCTAATGGATCTATTTTCATACATAAAGCGCACCGGGTTATAAGGCGCATGAAATGAAACAAAACTCTTAAGTTCCGTCGGAAGCTCAGTTTGGTCTTTACCTGGCGCAGGGCGTCTTCTTGCTTCCTCCACTTTCGTACCATTGATTCGTTAATGTTGAATTCTCTCGCAGCTGCTCTATGTCCATGTTGTACTGTGTGACTGATAGCGTTGAGTTTGAAATCCGCTTCGAAAATGAATGCGCACACTGTAATGCTGAAGCACATACCGTATTACTCCGCTATGCTCCTGACTACGGTGGCCGTGAGCTTCGTAACTTACCAAGGCCGTGCTAAAACATTTTGACAGATTTATGAGCGCCGTGTACCATCTAATCGGTTTGTAGGGTCGAAAGCATAGAAAACAGCCAGAATTATTTCATACATTAGCGCACCGCATTTTTAAGGCGCACTGTCGATTTTTGAGAAAGTTAAAGAATTTTAAGTGTGCCTTATGGTCCGAAAAATACGGTATTTATGAATGAAATACAGGACTAGAATAATCGACTCGTGCTGTTTTGACAGGGCATGGCTAGGAAATTGGTTTGCTTGGTTCATTGCACATAGGTGTAAGGGATATTGATAATAAATGATATCTCTATTTAATGAAATTGTGCCAATAATGGTAATTAGATGATACTTTGGCAGTGTATGTCTTGGGTATTAGAAAGTTGTTTGAACCCATCTCTCTCAACCGCCTGAATTGGCACGGTGTCTTTTGCGATGTAACTGGTAATAGCATTTAATACGTCTTGCCTTCTGTTGATTTTCTTGTCGTAAGACACTTTTTTTTTTTGCAGAATGATTCCACTAAAGTTTGCTGAGTGTGTTTTGTACTAGTACCTTGGCTGGCTTAAGCCTGTCATGGACAGCTGACTTCCAGAGTTTGTCATAATCTTCATATTCTTCATGGTGGCTGGTTTGCAAATGGTGAAATGAGTTAGTTGTCGAGCTGCCTTTAACAAGAACCGATTTCTGACTTCTAGTTTGCAGAGTGCTGTCTAGCAGTTAAATCTAACAGCATAGCCTGCAGGCACTTCGTGCACATGTGCAGTAGTCTGTCCTACCTGGCTACATGACACAGTGAATTTGTGAACTATTAAGAAGTGTTTTTGATTGTTTTTTTTTTTGTTTGTTTGTGACATACTTGATAATGTTAGCTCATCCGTTGTTAAAACAACAATTAAGATATTATCGTAGCTTTTATGTGTAACAATGGCACATTGAGGGAAGCTTTTAAAGTCGTTATGAAATGGTAAAGACTGAATGATTGAATTACTTTTTGCTCTGCATATAGGGTATGTGATTATGTAAATGGAATTTTTAACATTAACACTAACAGTAAATAGTATCATTATCCTTTACAGTAGTACTGTATTTAACTTGTTTGTTCTTATGATGCTTTTGACATATTTAAACATTGATAAAATAGAATTGTGCTAGTTTCAATCAAATTATTTGTATTTGGTCACTAACTATGATAAACCACAGATTGCAGAGAAGCGCTCTCCTCTGATAATTCAAGTGCTGGAATTAATAGACGTCTTATCAAATTTTTGTCGACTAATGACAGGCTAAATGAAAAGTAAAAATTAGCGTCTGTTACGCTGTTCCTTGAAAAGAAAGATTAAAAATAACAAGACTGATATCTAGAACTGCAAAACTTTAGCGTTCTAGAAATAAACAATGAACAATCATTGACGCAGTCGGTAACTAAGTAGGCTGTTTCATTAACGTGTCTTGGGGTTCCATGTTAGTCAGAAAGCACTTCATGTAGGAAGCAGGAAAGGGCGCTCACTAGGTGTTAAGACGGACCCAATGAGTGCTCGGTGAAAGTGGTTGTCCACTAACACTAAGGTCAAAATCCCTTCTCAAATGGGTGCTTCTAAGTTTAAATAACATTAACCTTTTTTTAAAAACAAGAAGGCACAGGTTTGAGAATTTTACACTTGTTATAGAATCGAAAGAGAGAATACCAAAGCGTTTAGGAAATTGCCATGTCAAAGTGTGGTTGTGGAAGTTTGGCCATGTTATCCTTAAATGACCCTGCACTGACAGAGGCCTCATTCTGACACGCATGCATATGCTGAAGGGGAGAGCGGGAAAGAGGGAGAAAAAGCTTGAAGAGAGAGTACTCGAGTGTACTGGGCACGAGACCGCTTCGGTAGTCCTAAAGATTGGGAAGATTCTAAAATTTGGGAAAGGGGGGTGCTATTGCACAACTGTTAAAGCTGCCGATGCATCGGTTCATCTCTTTCCATAGTTTCTTTGTGCTAGGTATGAAGTTGCGTTCAACAAGCTTTCCTTGTATTTTTATGTTTAACAGAATACCTGACAAGTCTAAAGACTGAAGTCGACTTGAGCTCTTGTTGAACTGGATTATGGCAAAGAAGAACAGTCACAAGGGTAAGCGATATGACCAGTGTCCTTCTGTACTGCATGTTTCCACACTGCCAGTTGTTTGTGTGCATTTCCACAGTGACCTTATACCTAAATCAGTCTGGCACGGCTATTTCTAATAAACTGGTTAGTCACTTTTTCCTGTAGGACAAAATCTTTATGGCAGATTCCAGACTATCGTACGTGACTCCCAATAAATCTGAATAAAGATACTCTCTATCTGCATTCTCCCACATTCTGTGGTGCACAAATTCTTTTCTCTTTTTAATGGATCAACACAACAAATGATGCTCCTTGCATATCTCTGCAGAGACTATTAAATTCAGTTCTGACTTTGGATTATCTGGACTCTGTCCAGAGTAGTTTTAACCAAAGTGTCAGCTCAGGTTTCACAACTGCCTGAAGCTTATCCCCTCAGTACAGTTCACTCTGCCAACACCACACAGCAGTCAAATCCATGATATGACTCCAAATCTTGTTTGCAAGCACTGGAATCCCTCAATACTAATCACCCAATCATCAGCACCATCCAGGAAGAACTACATAATATCACAAGTCCCAGATGTTAAACTGCAAACTCTCACCAACGAACATAAAACTTCTACTGCCCCACCATATCCAAGAAAAGTAGCAAGCTGAATGGAACTCGTAAGCAAATAACAAACTGCATGAGCTCAGCCCCAAAATAGGCAAAAGGCCCTAATGCGTATCTAGACAACTGATGGGATAAGGTAATTTACATTCGATGTCATATTGGTCATACCAGGTTGATATTATTTTTTTTCTAAATGGTGATGAACCCTCACAATGTGGCATCTGTCAAAGAACGATTACCATAAAACATTTACTTACTGAATGACCAGAAATATGAAAACTCTCAATGTCAAACACACTAACCAAATATTCAACCCAGATAAGGCAAGCAAAGTACTGAAATTCTTAACCATTACAAAACTAAGAGCCCATTTTTTCACTTGCATGACAGAAGAACAACCTACATGAAACATTAACTTTCCTGCCACGAAATGGCTGACGTGCTGAAATGGTGTTATAATTCACCAACCAACCTGACTTTGGATTGATTTTTGACCATATTCTGTTCATAGACTTTGTTGTAGAGGTTGACCTGAGCTGGTATGAACTGTGCCCGTTTCATTCATTAATATCTGGTGGAAAGCTGGAACAAGAGCACTTAAGGTTTTTATATACAGTCATGTTCAATTAACTTCCACTCGGAAGTGACAGCATGTAAAGGTATGCCTGTGGTCCCACGATTTAGCTAAAAATGTGTTTCTGGGTTTAGTCATCTCTGGAGGCAGAATGTAGAATTATTCACCTTGATGTAGAATTATTTTAGGGGCATGTTCTGTCTACTACAGTACTACTACATTGAGCCAATTATTAAAATGGGATGTCTCAGCTTGTTCGTAAATAAAGCCATTTAGTCCTCCCAACATATTTGCGTTCTCTCTGTAGGAACAATCGTGGAGGTAAGATACAACTAGGTTGTTTCCCTTTCTTTTTCTGTTGACCTTTGTGCTGTTTTTCCCCCCTGATCTGTTTTCTTAAAGTCCTAAAAAAATCGTAATGTTATTTTTCTTTAAAGTCCTCATGTATTTGTGATTACTGATCGTAATTAGTGGTCGACCAATATGGGTTTTTTAATATCGCTAATTTTTGCAACTGATCATACTAATAACTATAAATGAGACATCAAATTGCTGAACTTAAATGTGTAAATACTTGCACAAAAAAACAAGGTGCACATGGTACCACCATCTTTTTGTTTTGAATCCCAGTTCCAGCTAAAAGCAGTAAGTCATAAGTGGCCCCCACTGAATCTCAGCATCTCTTTTGTTTTTAGTCACTCAGTAGTCCCAGTTTTTGAGGTCCAAGTTCTAATTCTAATCTATTTTTGAATAGTGGTTGTCAATTATTTCAAAATGGCATTAGTCGGTCTATCACTAATCGTAATACGGGTACTCCCAGGAATCCCTCTTAAAAAAATTTAGAAATCCTAGTTATTTTCTCCATCATTTCTTGTAAATAAATTGATCATGGTCAAGTTTCTATGATTAAACTGCTAGTCTCAATGTCAGTCAGTCAGTATTACAGCATTAACATAAACTTATCGGAGATTACAGTTAACAACAGGACATCACATGACCTTGTAGCTCCCAGGCAACTGTCTCTACTTTCCAGATTTATTTGGTCTGCATTTACTCTAGCGTACCCAAAACATCCTCGCAAATACTACTGCATCTTAAGTAGGAAAAATACAGTTCAGTTCTCTTAGATGTATGGTTGAGTGCATGCCACAATAGCACTCTGTTTCAGGCAGTACCCAAAGTTCAGGTATTGGAATCAGTATCATAAGAGAAAAAATAGGTTTGGTACATCTGTAGGAGCTGGAACGGGCTTTTACATAGGTTTGTAGCTACCCTACTGTCAGTAGTACATAGAATGTAATAAATATTAGACATTTACCAAATGCTCTGTCGCAAAAAAAGAGAAAAAAAAGTTGCTGACCTGTGCCTGGCTCTGCACTTTCGCTAGCTTTAGCCTCATTAACTGTTTGCTTTGTCAAATTCTGTATATTCAGCAAGGTGGTGTTGTTTTAGATGTCTTATTGAATTCTTTGTTCCGATTGTTTTTGGAGTTGTTCCTTCATGGCTTATTTTTGACTTGCATGTAATCCAAACAGCACGCTGTAGAAGAAATGCCGAAGACATGGTTGTGTTTAAAATGGATCAGTTCCATCTTCATTAGTGTCGGTACTGCCTCATCAGTAATGCGACCGAAATATATAACGCTTCCTTCTCATAAACATGTCGGCAAAAAAACCCTTAAACATGTCTCTTAAACAAATCCTTGAGTGGCTGAACCTTTACACACCTAAACTGAATTATGAGTTAAAATGAATTAAAGCAGTATGCTGTTCGGGTATGGTTGACTGGTATGTGTGTGTATATGTATATATATATATATATATATATATATATATGCGCAGTGTTAATAATTACAAAAAAAGACCTCCAGGCTACAGTGGCAAGTATTTAGTGTGACCTCCACAGCATTTCGATTGGATTAAGGTCAGGACTTTGACTTGGCCATTCCAAAACATTAACTTTATTCTTCTTTAACCATTCTTTGGTAGAACGACTTGTGTGCTTAGGGTTTTTGTCTTGCTACATGACCCACCTTCTTTAGAGATTCAGTTCATGGACAGACGTCCTGACATTTTCCTTTAGAATTCTGTGATATAATTCAGAATTCATTGTTCCATCAATGATGGCAAGTCGTCCTGGCCCAGATGCAGCAAAACATTCCCAAACCACGATACTACCACCACCATGTTTCACAGATCAGGATCAGGTTCTTATGCTGGAATGCAGTGTTTTCTTTTCTCCAAACATAACGCTTTCTTTTAAAATAAAGTTTTATTTTGGTCTCATTCGTCCACAAACCATTCTGCCTTCTGGCTTGTCCACGTGATCTTTAGCAAACTGCAGACGAGCAGCAATGTTCTTTTTGGAGAGCAGTGTCTTTCTCCTTGCAACCTTGCCATGCACACCATTGTTGTTCAGTGTTCTTCTGATGGTGAACTCATGAACATTAACATTAGCCAATGTGACAGAGGCCTTTGGGTGCTTAGAAGTTACCCTGGGGTTCTTTGTGACCTCACCAACTATTACACGCCTTGCTCCTGAAGTGATCTTTGTTGGTCGACCACTCCTGGGGAGGGTAACAATGGTTTTGAATTTCCTCCATTTGTACACAATCTGTCTGGCTGTAGATTGTTGGAGTCCAAACTCTTTAGAGATGGTTTTGTAATCTTTTCCAGCCTGATGAGTATCAGCAACTCTTTCTTAGAAATCTCCTTTGTTCCTTCCATGATACACTTTTACAAACATGTTGTGAAGAGCAGATTTTGATAGATACCTGTTCTTTAAATAAAACAGGGCGCCCACTCACACCTGATTGTCATCCCATTGATTGAAAACACCTGACTTTAACAGTGGCCTTTAGCACAGTACTGTATGTTTTGGGGCCTCTTGGTAGTTTGTGCAGCAACAATGGGATTTAGGCAACTGCCTTAACCTTTGCCTGTTTTGTTTGGCAAATTGCATTTAAATCTGCTTGCAAATGCTTCCAGACTGCAGAAATGAGTTGAGGTTCTGCACTTTTAGTTTGCAGCAATTAGACCACCTTTGGAGGGAACACTGGTCAGAAGACTGTATATTATAACCTCACATTTAAGTAAGTTTCGTTTCTTCTAAATAGAGATGCATTTCTGAATGTCCTTTGACCCACAGAGTGCTGTCATGCGTCATCATGATACATAAAAGCCTGTCAGATTACGATTGTAACTAGGGGTGTGTGTGTGTGTGTGTGTGTGTGTGTGTGTGTGTGTGTGTGCCTGTGCATTCTTATCGCTCACTTAAATGCAGTCAATTTTGTAAATGGGGTGTTCCCATGCAGCCCAACAATGTCCCAGGAATTTCATTTTATTCGTTTATTTATTTATTTTTTTTAAATATGACATGGACTGTATTTGAAATGGCGTACTACTCGCATACTACATCTGCCTAAAAGAACTATGTAGTATGCGACCAAAATGAAAAATGGTAGTACCGTAAAGATACCTGGATTTTGTATTACTCCGGTCAGAGATTCCAGTATGCAGCGGGAGGTATCTTCATTGTGTAGTGTATCCCATCATGCACCACGGTCTCACTCAGCTCAGTATGCAGTATAGTAATGTGCCATTTTGAATATAGCCATAGTCTACATTGTGGCCCAGTAAACCTGACACTGCCACCAAAAACAACAATAAAACACACACACAAACTGAAGACTAATTAAGCTTTCAGTGTCAAAATGTCTGTTTTGCATGAGTGTTTAAGGAAAATGCAGGATACAGGTGCATCTCCAAAATGTAGAATATTGTGAAAAAACTTTTTTTTTTTTTTCTTCATAGTTTAATTCAAAAAGTTAAACTGTTATAGATTTTATATTTATTGCATGTAAAATGACATATTTCAAGATCCCAGGTTTGATCCTTACCGTTGGCTCTGCCTAAATGGAGTTTGCATGTCCTCTGTGTCTGCATTTACTCCTGTGGGACTGTGGTAGCCTACTGGTTAAGGTACTGGTACTGAATCTGCTGGTCCAGGGTTCGAATCTCACCTTGACCCAAATCCCAAGCTGCCACTGTTGGGTCCTTGAGCAAGGCCCTTAACCAACAATTGCCTGGATTGTACGACTGTATCAATTGTAAGTCGCTCTGGATAAGGACGTCTGCTAAATGACGTAAATGAGGGACTGTGGTAGCCTAGTGGGTAAGGTACTGGACTCTGGCCCAGAAGGTCAAGGGTTCAAATCCCACCTCTGCCAAGCTGCCACTGTTGGGTCCTTGAGCAAGACCCTTAACCAACAATTGCCTGGATTGTAAGACTGTACCAATTGTAAGTCGCTCTGGATAAGGGCGTCTGCTAAATGCTGTAAATGTAAATGTAAATGTCCTCTGGGTACTCCGTTTAATCCCACATTCCAAAGGCATGCGTTAATTGACGTAACCTTGCTCTGGTCTTTGATGCTAATGCTTTCTTAAATAAGAAAACATATTTCAAGCATTCGTTTTTTAAAATTTGATTATTATGGTTCCAGTATCCAGTATCTGAAATAAATAGAATATTTCATTTGGAGTTTGAGTAAATTACTTTTCAAACACTATAAATACTGTGTATGTCTCAGTCTAGTTCATTTAACATATAATTAATTTATGTAACATAAATTTGTTTATCAAAACGTATTAATGGAAAGTTGAGGCAGAAAGTTGATGGAAAAGGTGTAAAAGCACCAGGATTGACCTCAGCCTCGAGACAACTGCCAAGAAAAGTTGATGCATTAACTTTAGCATAGCTTCACAAGAAGTGGACTGATGCTGGTGTCAGTGCATCAAGAGCCACCGTGCAAAGCCATCTCTAGGAAAGTACCTACAACTACTGCATTCGTAACATCAGACCACTCCTGAAGCATCATACCTGGCTAAGGAGGAAAAAACTGGACTGTTGCTCAGTTGTCCAAGTTCCTCTTTTTAGGTGAAAGTAACATTGCATTTTATTTGGAAATCAAGGTCCTAGAGCCTCGAAGAAGCGTGTAGAGGAACGGAATCCAAGGAGATCGAAGTCCAGTGTGAAGTTTACTCAGTCTGTGATGTTTTGGGGTGCAATGTCAATCTACTGCTGGTGGTTTGCTGGGTTTTATCAAGTCCAAAGACAACACGGCCATCTACAAGGAGGTTTTAGAGCACTTCATGCTTTCATCTGCTGACGGACATTAATGCAGATGCCAGTTTCCTTTTCTAGCTGGACTTGGCACTTGCCCACAGTGTTGTGTACTAAACTACTACTAATTTTTTTGTTGGCCATTATATTACTGTGCTTCATTAGCCAGCTAACTCTCGATAGAGAAACTATCGGGTCAAGAGGAAGATGAAAAACACCCGACTCAACAGTACAGATGAGCTGAATGCCACCATCAAAGCAACCTGGGCTTCAAACATCTCAGCAGTTCCAAAAGCTGATTTCCTACATGCCGCACTGCACCGATGTAGTAATTTGTGTAAACGAGCCCCAATCAAGTATTGATAAACTAATATTGTTAGAAATTGGAGATTTCCATATTGTGCATTATTTTCGGTTTAATCTTATAAAATATTCTTAATTTGAAATACTGGATTTCTGATTTCTATGAGCTATAAACCATAATGATTTTAAATTACAGCAAAAAAGGCTTATTTCACTTTTACGTCTCATGAATCTAAAATATATTACAGTTTCAGAAATGGCAGTAGATCATTGGTGATCCATAATACTGTTCGAATGAAATATTGTAATTGTGCCAGTAGAGGTGGTGATATGACCAAAACTGCCTACTACAGAACATGTCTGTGTGTCTGTGGCAGTTTGTCATATCACCCCTACTGACACAATTACAATATTTTATTGTAACAGTATTATGGATAACATGATGCAAGTCATGAATTGCATTTGATTAGATTTGAAAATAGTTATTTTCTCTATACTAAATGTCCTCATTAGTGTAGTGGATAGCATCTCCGCCTGTCATGTGGACGACCGGGGTTTGACTCCCGGACTGGGAGTCTCAATGTCTGTGGACTGTGGTAGCCTAGGGGTGAAAAGGTCCAGGGTTCAAATCCCGCCTCTGCCAAGCTGCCACTGTTGGGTCCTTGAGCAAGGCCCTTAACCCACAATTGCTTGGATTGTAAGATTGTATCACTTGTAAGTCGCTCTGGATAAGGGCGTCTGCTAAATGCTGTAAATGTTATTTTATATACTTTTTTATTTACAATTACTATATTATATATTACAGATACAAAATATTCAAAGCTAATATTGCTGCCAAAATAGTAGTCAATTTCCACTGGCGTTCCCCATAAAAATGAAGGACCTCAACTTCACTAAAGTGCTTGTGGCTCAGCATTGACACATTAGGGATGCAGATCTGGATTTATTCTAAGATAATGGTTGTTTATTTTATGTCTTGGTGTTTAGCACTAGAAGAAACAGCTGTCAGACAGTTGAGAATGCATGTAGTGGTACACATCATTTAAGAGGTAATGTCCTTGCTCGTTAGAGGCAAAGCCCCGCATAATCAGCAGAAAACAGGCTGACAGGAGTACCAAGCCCCCTGTGCCACTATATCACGCTGAATAAAGGGCAGGGTTTTGAGTAGTCCCAGAAAATATAAAACACTCATCAACAAAATAGCAGCAAAAATATTAGTGTCTCTATATAAAATGTTATAAATTATTTTGAACCACCATTTGCTCCATACACCCACCGAACACTTTGTTAGGAACACTCCACTAATACAGAGTGCTCCCTCTCGTAGCCCATCTGATCCAGATGTGCAGAGTGGTCACTTTGAACCAGCCTGGTCAATCTCCAGTCACTTTTCTCTCCACAATGTATTTGCATTCTTTTTTTGCTATTTCCCTGTTATTTTCTGAGTAAACTCTACCCTTACAGAAGTGCTTTAACCAACATAGCTGGCACCAACAATTATGCCACAGTCAAAATCACAGAGATCACACTTTTCCTCATTCTGGTGGCAAGATTGGTTGATTTAGATAATCCCATGAATGAGTAGGTGTACAGATTTTCCTAATAAATTACTCCGTGAGTATTTTAACCAGGGACCTCACTTGACTTGCAGCTTGCCATTATGTAACTCAGATCAGATGTTTTGAGTAGCTTCTTGAACCTCTTGTTTTCAACTGAGTAAATCGGTGCTATCTCCTAAAAAAAGTTAAGACACAACTGCATTTGTTATATCCTATCATCTACTAGGCTTCTTGTCATATGGAATCCATTTAACAAAGGAATCAGCCAAACCTTTCTGTATGTGACATTTCCATTTAAGACCAGAGACTTTTTTTTTTAATACCCCTGGAAGTGGCACCACAACTTTTGGCTTTCATGTTATTGCTTGGCATACTATTTTAGCATGGCACAAATGATCAGGAAACAAGATTACTGCAGACCACACAGACATACCACCAAGCCCTGTTTGTCAGCACATATGGCCAAATATGTAAATTGAACTGGCTAAAGTTATGCAAATGTAGATCTTGTATCATGATGGCAGTGAATTTCATGAAGTGCAAATTAAATTAATGCTAGTATAAATGTTACACACTGTAATCCTTTTCTTGGCTAAAATGGTCCACAAAGTGCTCGGTTTGAGGCCAGACTTACTGGATGTTTCTAAACAACAGCCAGCACCTGTTGGAGCTTTCATTATTTTATAACGATCTAGTATTGGAGTGGTACAAAACCATAGTTTAATGGTATAAATTCCAGGAAATGGTCCTTGTTTAAATATGTGGTGTTAAAGAAACGCTCACTGCTGAGCAGGTTGACCAGAGTTCCCTTCAGGTTAACTTATTTGACATGCTTGTTTCTTTACAACAAAAACAGAAAAAATAGAAACCATAAACCTTCTAGGACTTCTCTCATTGTTTGTGATGAGGTTAAATTTATTGGAATAAATCGGTCTCAAGTAGAAGTATTTGTAGTCAATTATTTACTAATACAGGCATGTGCCATTTAATATCCTCAATACATTCTGTAAAACAGGATGTTGACGTAATAGTTCTGAAACTTTGCCGAAAGTCCTTTTATTTTAAAAAATAATATTAGTACAATGGTGCCTTGGTTCTCTACCATCACCACGGAATTCGGTTCTCGGCACATTTCGACTAGAAAAATTTGTCTCGATTCTTGTTGTTTGCTCGGTACTCTGCGCTTAAACTTGTACGAGTAGTGCGACTCGTTATAGTTGAAACTCGATTCATGAGTCACGATTCGGTACACAGTGATTCAGGTTCGCAATAGCCCTTACTCAGTAAAGATTTCCGCTGTGTTTATCGTGTTTTTCTTTATTTTTACATCTACAATAATGTGTTCTTAGAGGAAATAAATCTCCATGGGTACTAAAAAGGTTAGTATATAAGCTCCAACCGAAAGCAAAACAGGAATTCTCCAGAACACAGGCTGCAGTTAGCTTAACACCTATGATATGGAGTTCACCAGTAGAGTGTTTTGCGTTTACTTTTCACTTTCAATCCATTACTCACTAAATTGCATGAGATTTTTCCAAACTTTATTGTAAACTAAGGGTTGTGTTAATGATTTTGGCCCACTGTAGATTAATGTAAGTGTTTTAATGATACAGTACAGATCGCTCTGCCAATCACTTGTTAAACTCCTCAGTTCATGATGCATTTAACTTATGATGGATGGAACATATCCCCATTGTAAATCAAGGAGCACCTGTACAATACAACTCCATAATCACATATGTCTTAGACAGTGTGGATGTTCTGGTGGTCTGGAACGGATTAATTCAATTTACATTATTCCTTATGGGGAAAAATTTGCTTGGTACTTTAGCAAGCCTTCTGGAACATTGAAAACCAAGATACCACTACACAATATGAAAACATTTAGTACAGTACTTTACTATACAGTAGAGTAATTATCCTTGTAAGTGTCTTTGAAACGCTTACCAAACGTGAAAAAGTAGAACAATACCAAGTTTTTCTGCCTTTCAAGACTGTGATTTTCTGTCAGCAGGCATCACAAGGGTTCACGCATACTAGTTTTTCTGTCATTCAGACATGAATTAGATCTAAATAAGACATTTTTATTTTCAAATATATTTCTTAGGTTTTCAGCCATTAAAGCATATGCTTTATCGGATGGAGCTTAAACAGCGCATACCTCTAACTGTGGTTTGAGTAATAAGTAGAGGTGCACCAAACGTTTTTTTACTAAAAGTATTTGAAAGGGAGAATTTGATTTTGAAAATGTTTGTCTTTTATTTTTTTAAAGATGCGCATCAAAGTATGAAAAGATAAAGCTGCAGATTTTCAAACAGATTCTAGGAAATGCCTATTACTCCTTTTAACCAGACAGTCCAATTGTAATTATGAGGCCCATGATTTTTTTTTTTGTTTCTTGATCTTCCCTCTTTAACAGATGTTTCGATCTTAAGCCTTTATCTAACTGGTTACCCAATAAGTTTTTGTTTATTGAAACAACTGCTTACCCTAGCCTCTGGATGTAACGATGAAATGAGAGGGAAGGACAAGGGAGGTGAGATGTGGGAGAGGGGTAAAGGGCAATCATCAGGAGTGGTAAGGTTGTGAATTGGACTGAGTGTTGGATGTCCCTGCCCCATTTTGGTTTCCTCAGTAATGACTGTGGGGGTAAGTGTAGGCCTGTGTCCTGACTGTTTTCATGTACTGCTTCCTACCTGTGAAAGAAAAAGCCAGTTTTATGAAAAGTGGTTTTATAATTTTTGCTAAAAGGCCCCTGTGGTCTGCCTGTTTTAAAATAATTAATGATCACCGTTTTTGCATGTACAGTTTCCCAGGGGTTGCTGTGGAATTGTGGAACGATTGTGGAAATGCTTCCCAAAAAAATGTACCCCAAAAACCTGGCTTAAAGTTTCTCCCAAAAAGAAAAAAAGCTGCTGTTTTTTTTTTGCTTAAAGCAGCTCTGTCCCTCCTCTGGGGGGCTATTTCTCTTTTGACCTACATATTTTTTTTTTTGGGGGAAGAGGCCCCCCCCCCCCCAGTTCGTGCAATGAATCTTAAAGCTGCTAAAAGCCCCAGCCTCAAGCTGAACTCCCTTTAACTTGATGCTTTTCCATTTGTTTTTTTGTGTGTCTTTTTACAGATATGTTCCGGGGGGTTGGAAAGTTTGACACTCACTGTCCAAAAGATGGTCAATGTCCCAAGGAAGGATCATTGAGAAGAATGAAAGAAAGAGGTTTTTAGTGTTTTTTTTTTTGTTTTTTTTTTTCTCTTCTTCGGTTTTGTTCCTTCCCCCCAGAGTTTTTCCCTTTTGGGTTGGTGGATGTCTTATTTAGCTTTGGAATACACGAAGTAGGGGCCCCATTGCCCGAATTAAGTTAAGTAGTGACTGTATTTTTAAGTGCAGTTTTGCCTTCGTGGGGCAAGGGGAGCAGTCGGCGTCTTGGTTGGGGGCTGTTTGCTTTTTTTTTTTTTTTTTTTGTTTTTTTTCTGTACTTTTTTTTTTTTTCGTTGTTCACGACTTTTTTTCACGGCAGAAACATTAAATCGTTGTTCCTGGCTTTATATGATCTTGAAGGGATTTTTCAATAACTGCCCACTCATCAAACTGAAGTATGCAATCCTTTGGCAAGAAATGGTTTTTTTTGCTATTTTTGGGCGACTAGAAATAAATAATCTTGATGGCGTGTTTTTTTAATGATCCAAATTAAAAATTTGTCATCCCTGTTTAATGCCTACACCGAGTCTGTGTCCCTAATAAGTTCATTCTCAATCATCCTGAATACGGAAGATATCAGACCCCTGAATCACAGTGTGCACAGTTGGCGCCTGTTGTTTTTGCCATGCCAGAGCCCAATATCCCGCTTTCCGATCCCGAACCTTTTGGGACCTGGTTTGGAGTTTCATTGTCCATCTCTCCATGGTCCCTGGCAGGCTTACTCTGGGTGCTCCAATTTTCCCCCCCCACAAGGCCAAAGACAATGCATTAAGGTTTAATATAATTACTGGGCTTATTCGTAGTATATATGACTAGTTTTTTTTCATATAAACCTTGGTCCCAGGTTTTTAAATTTAGCCATTGTTTGCCAAAAGCAAACATTAAACCAATTTGTATGGCGGACCGAATATGTTAATAATAGGGTCCTTGAATATTTAAATGGAAAAAATAAGAATCTGATTTCAATGGGTGTACACCCTTAATCAAATAAGCGCCAATCCAGTTGAGGCCAATTCCTGAAATGAAATTTTTTCTGAATGAAATTTCTGTGATATATTTGGCTGCGCCTGATGGAAGTGAGGCCAGATGGGGCCGTGTTCCTCGGCACGTCAAAGAGTGATGAAGCGCTTTCGCACCGGAGGAGCTTCTTCATAGTTCTAGAACTGTCTTGCATGTTTGAACCACAGGAACGATTGTAGTTCTTACAACCCCATGTATAGGGACTTTCTTAGCTCCTCCTTCAGGATAGGTATTTGTCTCGACTCGTAGGCACCACGAGTGACGTAAATTGGCGGTGATCGGTCTAAGCATAGTGACGCAAGTGTGTTTTGATCGGTGCAGTCTCAAGCGCCTGTGTTGAGCTCCTCCACCATGCTTTAACATACTTGTACACCATAGCTGTATAAACAACAGATCTATGTGTTTATAATGGGGGATTGGGGGGGGGGGCACAGACAAATTGACCAGTAATGAAGTAATGAGCCCATAAGAGATGTGATTTTGAGTCTAAGCATAATTTGCACATCTTGCGTAACTTCAGAGTCGCACAGCGTTCCTATTGGTGGTGCGAATCAAAAGGAAAAATGCTGTGGAACATTTGTTTCCCTAACAAAAGTCATTTTCCCTAAACTTGGTGCGAAAGTGCTTTTTTCGACTTGGTGAAACCATTTCAGGCCTACAAACGTTTGTCCCCCCTGCACTCCTATTTCCAGAATAGGTTTTGGACGCACAACCCCCGACCCCCGAACCAGATAAATCTGGGGAAAAAACAGTGGACAAATAATTGCAGAGGAAGGGCCGGAGTTTTGTTTCAGTTTACAACTGCCAGCACTTAACAAGTGGTGCACATCTTAGTTTTTCTGCTCCCTCCCTCTGCTCATTAATGTTGGTCTGTTGTGGCCTTAGTGGGTTAAGGGTTACTGGACGGGGATCAGAAGGTCCAGGGTTTTCCCAAAATCCCGTCCCTGTGTTTGGGCTTGGATGAAATATTATTGTCCAAGTTTTGTAGTTTGGCTGTGGATAAGGGCAATCTCTAAATGTAAAAGGTTAAACATTCAAACACCATCAAACGCCCTTTAAGTCCATCCCTTCGCCGCGCGCATCCCAATCGAGGCTTTAGAAACTGGTTTTTTTGTAATCCTCCAGAAAAAAGAAAGTGTTAGTCTAATAAGTTTTTTTGAATCCAGAAAATTCTGTTTTTTTAACCAAAGAACAAAAAGCCTTTTAGGCCTTCCTTTCCCTAGGTTCAGTGGAAAGGCCCTTTCATTTGCACGGAGACCATGTTTCCATTGAGAAATATTCCACAGGCTGATATCTTTTTTTTGATGCGTCAAATTTTTCCCTTCCCACAGCTTTTGGGACTTTCGTGGGCAGTGGCTTCCTTCCACGTTGCGCTGTCTGCTCATCCTGCAAGTCCTTGTGTTACTCTGATCTGGTATTCGTCCTCTCTCTCACTCTTCTAGATGTAATGCAGTGAGAGCATTGGTTTTCCCAATAGAGCAATAATGAGATCGCTTTCTGGTCTGCAGCCACACTTGAGAACTCCCTGTGGAATCGGGCCTGTGCCCAGGCCTTTGTGGAAGGTTAGTTTTTTTCATTTCACGACCTGAGGCCATGTTGGATCCCAGCCCATGTCCCTTGTCAGGCTGAACTAAAATTCAGTTTTCATGCAAAGTTGGGTAAGAAGCATTGAGTCTATTAAAAAAGCAATGGACTTGGTTTATGCATTCAATCTTTATATATGTTGCCCGAAATAGCAACAATGCTTATATATGCAAGTTAATGGTTGGAATGTGGTTTGTAGATTTGAATTTGTTTTGAACGTGTTTTTTGTTTTTTTAAACACATTATTTAACTAATCATTTCCTCCCAAAACACCTAAAAGTAACTTATAAAAAGCTTGGTTGATTATCTGGGTTCATTTGGTGGTGTTTGGGGGAAAGCTTGCAAAAAAACACTGGGCGTTAGGATTTATAGCTGAGTTTGGCCCTTTTTTAAGGTCCCAAGCTTTAAAAAATGTCATTTTTCTTTCTTTTACTTGCCAGTTTTGCTGGTAGTTGGCCTTCCCCGTGTGGATTGCTGGGGTTTTATAGTCACTGGGTAGACAAAGTGAAATGTGATATGGAGTAAATGAGTTTTTTTATAAGAATTAGTTCATAGCACAATTTCATGGTTTTGTTTTCCTTTGTTTTGATACTATTATTTGGGGAAATAGTTCTGGCGGAATAAACCGGTTTTCCCCCATTCCAGGATACATACTGGTTTTTAATTTAATTTCCCTGTACATATGATTTTCCAATATATCCCAACAATACCGGTAGCATAGCAGAAACAACAGCTGTAATGTTTCAGTAGACAGCAATTATATAATGTTGTCCAGCGCTAGAAGCACTACGAAGTGCTGCGTAGAACAGCACAGCCAAACGGCGTATTGGGTAGAGCTCGCTAGCTAGCCAGATGGCATAACAGTCTGTTAACTGCTGGAGGAGGCTTAGTCACTTTGGTAGATTAAAGAACACAAAACAGAGATGGATGATTAAGAAAGTAAGGCTGGAGATGCAGAAGAACAACTTCTGCCACAGAAAGGAGCCATGTCTGCAGTTTGGAAGATTTTTGGTGTGGGGGAAAAAAAAAAAAAAAAAAAAAACGGACGCAGACCAAAAGGCTATTTATTATAAAGTCTGTTAATCTGCTGTTGGTAACTCCAGCAACTTACTCCATCAGCTCAGCAGTAAACATGTGATGGAATACCAAGAGTGTATGTGATTACAGCTAAACAGTGAAGCCAAAGGCTCAACTATCACTTGGAGGCTTTTTCCTCAAGGCCCTGCATATGACAGGAAAAGTAAGCAGTAAATAAATCCAGTCGAAAGAAAGAAGGGGGGACTGATTCAGAGCAGTGATTAACAACACTGCATTTCCAGGTGGCGTCTTTCCTTAAGGGGCAAAAAATACTTTTCACCAAGAAAGCCGTTTGTCAGCCCACTGATTGTGGAAGTTTTTTTTCAGACTTAGAAAGATTGAGAGAGGTCTGTCATTTTTCACATCATAGGTACACTTCACACTATCAGAAGACAAAAATGAGGAAAAAAATCCAGGAAATACATGTAGGAATGTTTAAAAAGAAATTTTAATTGTAAATTTATGGGTGTGGCAAAAAAAAGTATTTGGTCACCCACAACCAAGGCAAGATTTTCTGGCTCCTCCACAGACTCTGTAAACAACTTCTTTAAGAAGGTCCTTCTGTCCTCCCACTCGTTACCCTGTATAAATGGCACCTGCCCCTTTGACCTCCTCGTTTATCTGTATAAAAAACAACTGTCCACAACCCTCACCACAGTCAGACCTCCAAACTCAAACCGTAAGCTAAACAAGAGCTGACGAAGGACACCAGGAAGAAAATTGTAGACCTGCAGCAGGCCTGGGAAAAGAGTTGAATATACAATTAGGCAAGCAGGTTGTGGTGGATAAATCAACATCAACTGTGGGAAGCTTGTAAGAAAATGGAAGACATTCAAGACCATTGATAATCTCCCTCGATCTTGGGCCCCACGCAAGATCTCATCCCGTGGGATCAAAATGATCATGAGAACGGTGAGCAAAAATCCCAGAACTACACTGAGGGACCTGATGAATGACCTGCAGAGAGCTGGGACCAAAGTAACAAAGGCTACCATCAGTAAGACACTACGCCGAGAGGGACTCAGAAGAGGATTGGGAGAATATCATGTGGTCAGATAAAACCAAAATAGAACTTTTTGGTAAAAACTCAACTGGAGGAAGAAGAATGCGGAGTTGCATCCCAAGAAAACCATACCTACTGTGAAGCATGGGGGTGGAAACGTCATGCTTTGGGGCTGTTTTTCTCCAAAGGGGATAGCACGACTGATCCGTGTTAAGGGAAGAATGAACGGGGCCATGTATCATGAGATTTTAAGCCAAAACCTCCTTCCATCAATGAGAGCATTGAAGATGGAACGTGGCTGGGTCTTCCAGCATGACAATGATCCCAAACGCACCACTCGGGCAACGAAGGAGTGGCTCCATAAGAAGCATTTCAAGGTCCTGGAGTGGCCTAGCCAGTCTCCAGACCTCAACCCCATAAAAAAATTTGTGGAGGGAGTTGAAAGTCCTTGTTGCCCAGCGACAGCCCAAAAACATCACTGCTCTAAAGGAGATCTACATGGAGGAATGGGCCAACCTGATGAAGACTTACAGGAAAAGTTTGACCCCTGTCATTGCCAACAAAAGTTATGTTACAAAGTATTTAGTTGAGCTTTTGTTATTGACCAAGTACTTATTTTCCACCATAATATACAATTCAATTCTTTAAAAATCCTACAATGTGATTTCCTGGATTTGTTTTCTCATTTTGTCTCTCATAGTTAAAGTGTACCTATGATGAAAATTACAGACCACTCTCATCTTTCCAAGTAGGAGAACTTGCACAATCAGTGACTGACTAAATACTGTTTTGCACCACTGTATATTATATGTATGCCTGACAGTAGAATATGCCGCAAACCTGTGTAAAAGCCCAATTAAATGAAATAAATAAATTACAGTGATGTAGTGTGAAACGGCCAGAATCTTAAAGCTATCCAGACATTTGGTCATACATCATTGGGAACCAAGATCAATGGCAAGTACTTTTAATTTTAATTCTAAATTAGAATTCTATTTAGCTATTAAACTTAAGCTCTTGTCAAACAGGTCTGTGTGGGGTCATGTTTGTTCTAGTAATACACTAAACTCCATTAATAGACCTTACACACAGCCTTTTGAATAATACAAGTAAATAAGTTTCACAGTAACAAGATTTGAATAGTAACAACGTAAAATAGTTATTTTTCCTCCATTTTCACTTCCTTTTTTTCTGTCTTCAGGCAGTGCAGTGGAGATCCTAAAAGAGTGGAATGTGACCGGTAAGAAGAAGGTATGTATATACAGTGATGCAGAGCAAAAGAATTGCACCACAGCCCTACTGATACTAATAGGCTGCATTTAGTTACGTCCTTTTTAGAGTTTAGCATGCCGAGCCTGTTGTGCACACCTTCCATAGGTATACTGTGGGGGTGTAACAGTGACACACCAAATAACTGAGCAGTTTTTAAAAATATACATTGCACAAAATTTGCTAGCCCAACACTGCAGTGACCCGGGCTTGAGTCCCAGCAGTACCTTTGGCCTGCTTGGGCTTGTAGATGTGTTTTTGGGTCATCCTCCAACGCTGCAACAGTGAACCCTACCCAACCTCGTGATGGACTGACACCTAATTCAGCTTGTCAAATGAACCATATTTTGGGGGCCAAACATGTTCAGGCACAGTACGGAACGCCTAGTGTGAGCACCAGAAATGGGCTCCAGATCCACAAGAGTTTGTATGGACAAACTTAATTAAGAATTTGACCAGCTTACTGTAAGTTGTAATGTTGGGAGAGCTAACAGAACTATTATTTTGGAGAGTAATATCTGTCTAAACTGCTTATAAAAATGTAGTTCCTTGTGTTCACCAGCTATACATGTCCTCCTTGATTGTTTGGCTGGCCCTGCAGTAATGGGTGTTCATGAAGTAGACAGATGTGTCTTGATGATGTGTCTTGGAGATGTGTCTTGGAGATGCTTAATATGATTACTTTGGAGCTATGCTGGAACTCGAGCCTTCTCTTGAAGTTCTTTTAACCAATCCCTATCTGGATACAATCCTGATATTCAAGACACACGAACCGACCTGGTGTAGATGAGATCTCTGTCAAAGATGTTCCAAAGCTTTTCATAGCTGTTTTGGATTGTTGTGGATGTAATTCCTGCCGACAATTTAGGTTTTGCAAGGTATCTTGGTGTGAGACATGTCTTCTGTATTTGGCATGTTTGTAAGGTTGTTCATTGATCTGTTTACCAGCCCAAGAAGAAAAAGAAGCCCAAACCCCAGCCTGAAGCTCCTGTTGATCCTGCTCCCTCTGAATCAGTGTCATCCCCAGAGACGGATTGTGCTGGGACTGTAAATGGTTTCCATGCCAATGGTTCGGCTGGCGCTGATGGTGAGTCTCTGGACTCCTTAAGTGAACAGCTGGACTCGGCCTCATTGGATGCAGGAGAGCTTGAATCGGAAACTGCTACGCCGGAGCTCTCTGTCACTGGTAGGCATGCTTTAATGATTTACTTGCTAGTAATAGTATAGTTATATAACAATGACTCCAATTATGCAATGATTAAGCCTCATTTAGTTAAATATTGGGGCAAGGACAGTGATTTTAGGATTAGGTGTACAGTAGGTGTGTTCCTTTATTTGTTGGGACTTGTTGCGGATTGTTTGTTGTACAGGTAAGACGACTGGCTTTATTTACTCAGCCTAATTTGCTTATTTATTTTTCCTCACAGGAGGAGAAGCAGAATCTCAGAAGAGCGTAACCCCAAGTCCTGCCCCCCAGCAAAGCACCAATAATGGAAATCGACAGAATCAGCACAGTTCTCGTGGCAACAAATCCCGAACCAGACCTTCTACCAGCTCCCAAAATGCTACAGTAGCTCCTCACTTCCCACTTGATGATGGCCATCAAGGTTCATCTGCTTCTAGAAAGATTGGTAAGCGCCTGAATTTAAGTGATAGTTCATAGGCCTGTGACGATATCTCATTTGAATCCTTAAGAGAAGTCTGATGCAAGTCTTGTTGGCACATGTCTGTGCTTGTTGTTTGTTAGTAAGAAGTCAAAGTCAAATTTATTTATATAGCGCTTTTTACAGTGGAGCATTGGCTCAAAGCAGCTGTACAAATATCTAGGCCCAAGCCCTAACTGAGTAAGACTTATAAGGAAGAAACCTTAGGAGGACCAAGATTTAAACAGGAACCAAGCCTCCATGGCCAGCCTAGATGATGTATGTAAGAATTGTACCAAGTTACCCACTTAGTAAGTTTATAGTAATATTTTAAATACACAGAAGCTAAATATAAACAATAAATGGAAGAACATATTTAAATAAAATAGAATTCAATTATATACTCTGACAAAAAAAAATGCACACAGATAGAAACATCGGATTGCTACAAAACGTGACATGCAGGTACGTCTCAGCCAGATATGATTACAGGTGGGGTCTGATTAAACACTGGGTCTTGTCACTAGAGGATGTAAAAGTACTTCCTCCGCTGCCCTAAAAAAGGTTCTCAGAGACTTTTAGGTAGTATACCTCTTGGTGAGAGTTCGTTGACTGTTGGACATGCCTCTATGATGCACTCGAAGATATTTTGACCATTTGATAGACTTTGAGAGGGGGTATGTCATTGGACTGAGGAGCATGATGGTTATTTAGACCAGTGTTTCCCAACGTTTTTGAGCCATGGCACATATTTCCCATTAGAAAAATCACAAGGGACACCACCACACACTTACTCGGTGTGAAACCTGGACCTGTTTAGTTGAACATGCAAGCTGATATCTTACTGCCCTCTAGTGGAAGAGAATGTAATTGTTCTGCCTGTAACTACACGCCACTCGCTTACAGTACCAGTCAGGGGAAATTGGATAATCCTGCCATTGGCAGCCAGCCACCGTCGCCTTCGTTTGGGGTGTCGTGAATGAGAAACTTGGAGTGATGCTTATTGGAACCGTTTCGTCTTTAGCAACAAATCCAGGTTCTGCTTGAGATCTGACGACAGTGGGTTTTGAGTAAGGGGGCCGACGGTGAGCGTGTCAATCCTGCCTTTCCTGTGCAGTGACACTGCTGGTGTGGTGATCTGGGAAGCTGGTGCACATGAAAGTCGGTCACCCCTAGTAGTGATATGAGGGACATTAACAACTCAGCAATATGTGCAGGACATCCTCCCTTGGCAGGGCCTCCAACTGGCATTTTTCAGGAGGATAATGTTCACCCACACAAATTAAATTTTCCCAGGAATGTCTTAGTCAGATTGCAACACTTCTTTGGCCTGCCCAGTCACCCGATTTATCGGCATTCAAGCATTTATGGGACCAACTGGGACCCCATCTTTGGCAACCAACGAGTGTGCAGGATCTATAAGCCCAGTTTGTTACATCTAAGGGGAAAAATGTGCAAAAGGATACTGTCCAATGTCCAGTATCCAGGCTAGAGGTGGCCTAACCGGGTACTAGAGCCTCCTTTCAATTGTATAGTTTTACCGATTAAATGTATCCTTTCACTGTAATATTTTAATCACTCAAATACATCATCATTACATTCACACATGTAAAGTTTCAACTCCTCCTTGGTGAGTTATTTTTTGTTGATGAGTGTAATAATATATAGACTCCTGATAAACTGAAGATAATACAACATTTAAAGTAAATAAAGCTGAGGATGAGTCAGTGCAGTTCATTAGAAAACAATAACAGCAGTTAATAAAGACAGCCTCTATTTCAGTCCACTCTTTTGTGTTGACTTGAAAGAGAATATTGCCTCTGACCAGAAATACATCAGCGGGTGGATTAAAAATGTACTTTTTAAAGGTTTAAATGGTTTTATATAAAGGCAATAATTGTTTAAATATTGTTAACCAAATTTTACAAGTTAATCTTCTGCAACATTCTTAAACATATAATGGGAACCCACTGTCGTTCATTTGCTTAAATACTTAACCAGTTAATTATTAAAGTATGAGGAATAAACCTTTTTTCTATAGAGGCTGATTTTTCACTGCCTTCATGTTGAATTAGTTAGGAGTGAGTCCTGAGGCAATTGACATTTACAGAATAAACTCGCACATGCTGATAGGAATTGTAATCAAATACAGAAGTTTGCATGGTTAGTATTCTTCTATTTAACCAATTATTTAAAGAATTACCCATCGCGTTCAGTTTGGATTACTTTATTTTCTGAATAACCCTTTTTATTAACGGCTTAAGTGGCACAGAACCATATCCGACGTTCAAGAAGTCAGGTTATTTGAGGTGAGCGTGTGTTTACTGATTTGTAGCAGGCACTGAGTTAAAGGGTTTGAGGCTAAGAGACCAGGTGTTGGTGTGCTTGTGTTATCCTCCACCAACCACAGCCAAGAGACCATGTGCTCTCACGGGTATCGGGAAAAGTGCTTCTGCATGTTCTCGATTCCCACAGGCCCTAGACAGTGATACAGCAGGTAGTGAGGGACAGAGAAGGCATTAGCATGAAGTATATAGCTTGTCAACACAAAGACCCACTGGCACATTTCACAAGGGGTTGGTGCATCACAACAGGGACATCGGTGTCTCTGCCTGGATCTAGTGCTGTGTTGACTGTGTTCTAATTGTGATTTGCTTTTGTCTGTCACCTCGTGGAACGAACATTTTGCTTTTTCCTTGTCACTGCAACTTAGTTCTGCAGCACATACATTTTCAATCAATCTGTTGCATATCACCCACAGTACGTTCTGAGAAATTGCACTTTATTTGATTGGGACATTTTCCAGACACAATAGTATATTCATTATTAGCAATGCTATTAGAGATGTACCGATTTCAATTGTCATGGCCGATTCTGTTTTTTTTTTTTTTTTTTTAGCCATGTGACCGGCTGATTCTGGTTTTGGTTGATTCTGAATTTTTATTTATTTTTTTTTTCTGTCCAGGAATTAGAAATTACAGCATGCGGTAATCATTTTTGTTCCACTTTTAATGGAAAGAAAGATAGCGGCTTCTTGCTTGTGTCTGGCTCTGCACTCTCAGCAGATTTAGCTTTGTCCTATTCCACATATTCAGTAAGGTGACGCTGTTTTAAATGCCTTATTAAATTTGTTGTTCCGAGCGTTTTCGGAGTTGTCCTTCCGCTGCTTACTTTCATCATGCATACTGCGAACAGCAGTCACTCACTGTGCAGAACTAAAACCCTGAAGACGAGCTGTAACCTAAATAACACCGTATCACTGCTCCCTTTCTAGTACTGTGCCTTATAGGAAGAGACCATTTAATGCACCAAGTAGTAGCATTGAAGCACAACTGAGATCTAACGCTTACTGGTCATCAGCATGCATCAGCACCAATCTTTCTCATAAACATACACAGTTTAAAGTTCTGATGCTTTGATTTAATGAACATCAGAAAGCCACACTGGTTTTCTATTTTTTGCGTCATTTATGATGGGTAAAATCTCAGAAACACATTTATGGCATGAGAAACTGTCGTTTTTGTGACTGCGGAACGGCTTTCCTGTTGTATTTACTACACAGGCAGGTGTTTCAGAATAGAGCAGGAAACTGAGAAGAGTGCAGAAACTGAAGAACGCTGTGAGATGCGAGTGCATTTAACTCTTTAATTATTTGCTTTCTCTGTGGTGTCAGCTTACTTCAACAACTTGAAACTGATTTTGCAATAGAAAATAATCTGTAGCTATCCTGCATTCCTCACACGGCTATCACACAGCGCAGTGCAGATCCAGGGAGCGTTTCCAGTGGTAAAACCTGTGGCTATCATCTCTGTGCTTATGAGCAGTGGCAAGAAGTGTAGTGGCAGACGAACTTGGCTCAACATTGTCTGCTCACGCTGATGTAGTGTGTGTTTTAATAAAATTTTCTGCATTACGTAGTAAAGTATCTTTGTCGTACAGCTGCTGTAATACAACTGCTAAGGAGGGTAGCATGGTAATATATGGGTTAAGTAATTTAACTTTAGAAGTAAGGATAAAAACGTTGTCATACCACAGACATATGTGCAGACAGATGATGGGCCTCATGCGGTGAGTACCTGGACAGTTATGCCAGTTGTGTCTATAGCTTTTATGCTTTTATATAGCATAAACAAAATGTCAATGACTTAAATAATCCGCTGTCGGTGTTTGATACGTCATGCGTTTTCTTCCTTATTTAGCATCAAACATCGATCGCTCAGTGAAGGATCTTCAGCGATGTACAGCTTCTCTGACACGATACAGAGTGGTGGTGAAGGAGGAGATGGATTCTTCTATCAAGAGGATGAAACAGACCTTCACTGAGCTTCAGAGCGGGTACATATTTTGCCCTGTTGCTCATATGTCCATACACTCCTTAAGCTCACTTGAGGGAGTAATTATACTGCAGTGGTGAAATATGAGATCTTTGCCTGAAGGACCTGAGTAGCATTATGAAGGATTGCTACTTGGCTCATGCATTTGGAATGCTCATGACATAAAGGCATACCACTAGTACAGATATATTTAAAATATTTTT
>JAJAGP010000404.1:308399-355690 GCA_025084515.1 Ancistrus triradiatus | reverse complement strand
AAATTTATGCACCTGCCTAATTTTGTTTGAATAATTACTGCACACTTTCTGTAAAACCTATAAACTTAATTTCACTTCTCAAATATCACGGTGTTCATCTGCTATATGATATATTTACCTGAAATTGCTGAGCTGGACAACCAATGATTTATAAAGAAAAATCATGACAATTATCAGGGGTGCCCAAACTTTTTCATACGACTGTAGTTTGTCTCCTGGTGCAGTTTAATTTTAGTCACAGGATTTCAGGTACATTGCGAGTTTTTGTGCATGCACTCTGCACTTGTGCAGTAGTGTATCCTACATGGCTACGTGTCGCAGTCATGAAAATGTGAACTCTTATGGTGTGTTTTTGACTTTTTGCAAAGTGAGTGAGAAATGCTCAATAATGTTAGCTTGCTCATTGATGTAGATGATGCATATTGCACACAGTGTGTGTCTCAGAAGGGGTAAGTAAGCATGTAGACAGGAGCCATTCTAGGAACCAAGAAAACGCAGAACAGCATTTTGAATTGGGTGATGTTTTCGATTTTACTTTGTTTATATCATATTAATATAATATGAAATAATTATATAACATAGACCTGTTTGTTACACCTGAAGGGTTAGAAGGGCCTGACTGACAGCACATCATGTATATATGCATATGCTGTTCTGTTGCTGTAGCCCATCTGCTTCAAGGTTCGAAGTGTTTTGATTTCAGATTTTTGACTTCTGCGTACATTGGTTGTAATGAGTGGGTATTTGAGTTACTGTTGCCTTTCTGTCAGCTCGAACCAGTCTGACCATTCTCCTCAGACCTCTGGCACCATCAAGGCATTTTCGCCCATAGGACTGTCGAGCTCTCTCTTCCCTATTTTTCGGACCATTCTCTGTAAAGCCTAGAGATGGCTGTGTGTGAAAACCCCAGAAGATCAGCAGTTTCTGAATTATTCAGACCAGCCCATCTAGCACCAACACTAGAGGATATGGACCGACTGGGCCTCCACGGTCGATTTCCCTTATTCATTGCAAACTTCCTAACAAACAGGCACTTCAAAATCAGAATCAGTGATACCACATCAGAAACACATACGCAAGAGATGGAAGTGCCACAAGGCAGCATTCCCTCAGTAACCCTGTTTAGCATTAAAATCAACCAAGTTACTCTCATCATCGACCCCGACATCATGTGCTTGCCTGTATGTCGATGACCTCTGTGTATGCTACAAAAGGAATACATGCCAGCTATCAAAAGGAAACTCCAACTGGCCATAAACAACATCCTGCAGTGGACCACCCAAAATGACTTCAAACTCTCCAAATCCAAAACAACCTGCAACCACTTTTGCCAACTGCGATCCCTCCATCCAGAACCAACCCTATATCTGGATGGGGAAACGATCAAGACTGAAACAGAGACCAAATTTTTATGTCTAATCCTAGACAAAAAGCTGTTCTTTAAACACCATGTCCAACATCTCAGGAATAAATGCCATAAAATCTTAAACATCATAAAGGTACTAGCAAACACCAGATGGGGAGCAAATTTCCACTTTCTGAAACATCTGTACAAAACACTTGTCCAACCCCAGCTAGACTATGGAAGCATTATTTTTGTGGCAGCACGGACATCAGTTCTACAACCATTAAATATGATACATCACCAAGGACTAAGACTTGGAGCTTACAGAACTTCACCCGTGGGCAGCCTTTACACAGAGGCAAATTAACCACCACTCCACCTACGACGACAACAACTGGCTCTGAAGTACGTAATCAAACTCTACGGACAAAAGTCAAATCCAGCCCAGCAAACCGTTTTGGAGAACCAATTTCACCATCAATACAACTCCAACCAGAAGCAAATTGGCCCGCTTGGACTCAAACCAGCATCAAACCAGACCTGGCAACACTAGATATCCACATGGACTCTCTAGACAGACCCCCAGGACGATAGCCCCATGGGACTATAAACTACCAGAAATCATCCTCAGACTTGTCAAAAAACCAAAACAAAATACTCACCCAGTCAAATACCACAGACTATTCCTAGAAATCAGAGAATGCTATCCTATCCACATCATGTGACAGTCTACACAGACGGATCAAAAACCAAAACGAGGGTCACAGCAGCAGTCACATTCACAAGCTACCAACTTACCGAACCACAGCTCCATTTTTACTGTGGAAGGACATGCCATCTTAATGGCACTGGAATAGATCTCAGCAACAGCCACCAAAAATACCTCATCTGTACAGATTCAAAATCCTGCATAAAACCCTGGAATGCCTTGACACAGACCACCCAATCATCTCCGAAATAGTGATCAAGAACAGGAAGTTACGAGACCAGCAATACAAAATTTTCTGCTGGATCCCAAGTCACATCGGATTCCCAAGCAACGAAAAAGTGGACAGGATCACCAGAACAACGGACGACAAGATCACGCCACCTGAGCACACAGACAGATTCTTCACTGTCAACAGCATAAAGGATTTATTCAAGACGGTTTCACCAGAATCTACTAAACCTTCTAACACACAAATGTAAAACACCTTATTTGACTTGAACTCTTATGGCCAGTCTTGATGTAACCCCGTGTGTGTTGCTGAAATGCCCACTGATTCTGATAGCGACGTTAAACAAAACCAAACAAACACACAAATCTAGCACCAACAACCATGCCACATGCGAAGTTACCTAGATCACCTTTCTTCCCCATTCTGATGCTCAGTCTGAACTTCAGCAGGTCATACCTAAATGTACCGCATTGCTGCTATGTGATTGGCTGATTAGATATTTGTGTTAATGTGTTAACTAATCAGGTGTAACTAATGAAGTGTCCGGTGAATGTATCTATAAGTTTTATACCAGTGGCTTTTTCTCCATTTGATGCAGTTACACTAAGACCTGCGAGTGAGCCCTAGGTGTGTTTGTTGCATTCATAATTGGTTCGGTCTTAGTTTTGTCACAGTCCTTCATGTGTTCAGATTGTTTGACCTGGTGGCTTAGTTGCACACTTTCCCACCTCTGCACAAACGCTGAGAAAAGTTGAAGTCAGTAGGATCTGTTCTGTATTTGAGGTTTAGGAGCGAGAGCCTGTCTTGCAATTGCGCAATCCTGACTGATCATGTCACCAATCCTGCCATTGCAACACTTTTTCTTCTGTTTTGTTGCAGTCTTATGGATCGGGAGGTTGCTCTGATGGCTGAAATGGATAAAGTCAAAGCAGAAGCCAGTGAGTATTTACATATGCAATTACAGCATTTAGCAGGTCACCATTTCCACAGTAATGTACACAAGTGATTTGGATTCTTCTTCACGATTCGTGGACACTCTTGTGCAATCTGTGTCCAAGTAGACTGTTTCATTAACCTATCTTTAGGTTCCATGTCAGTTAGAAAACACTTTATTCATAGAAGGCATTACACACGAAGTAGCAGAGTGAAATCCTAGGAAACGCAGATGCTGATAAATTGGCTAGGAATGCTCCTGTCCCCCAACAGATCGAACACGAGCTTTGCAAGACCCCTGATCATAATGTACAACTGAATGGGAATCCCAAAGCAGAAACAAACTGCATGAAATATGCCCCACCATATATACCATGCTACCATATATACTATGCTACGACCACAAAACCACGACAACGACCTTATCCAGATGCTGTATCAGACATCCCAAAAATCAGTCGTATGTACTTACCACCACCCTACTTGAGAGATGCCATTCCACTGACCAGTCTGAAGCTCTGAAAGTGGCGGTGGTCTTCTAGCAAGAGTGCTTGGAAATCAAAACTCTTTGCACGCACTGTAAAATCATGGTCACATTGTTACTCCTGACTGAATTTTAATCACGATAAGATAACCTTTTGTTTAATTTTCATCATCAGCCCAAGCCTAATTCACTCCAGCACATAGGTGCCGGTACAGAAAAAGATATGATGCATGTTGTTCTTGGGTTTTGAACCCCAGATCTTCTGTACATGCGATTGGAAACACTTTGACTGCTTGTGTGCTGGGTAGTTTAGTCTTGCCAGATTTTTAGTCCAAACTGTAGTTTGTAACACCTGCTTCAACTGACTGGAAATCACTCCTACAAGTCAAAGGCCATATTTTTAGTCTAAAGCTAGAAGGGGAGGTGTCTGTATGCACAACTGGCTTAACGGATAGGGGACTGGATCAGGGACCAGATCCAGGGTTTAAATCCCAGCCCTGCCAAGCTGCCACTGTTACAATTGTGTGAATTGTAAGAGTGCATCATGAATGACATGAATGAAAAAAGGACCTGGGTTAGACCCCTGGACTGGGCCTGCAATGTGAAGGTCAAGTAAAGTTGTTACTGGGTCCTGTGATGGACTGCTGTACCTTCCATGGAGCACTTTCGCATGTACAGTGGGGCAAAAATGTCATTAATGCAGGTAATGAGTGGAGGACAGAAGAGCTTTATAAAGAAGTTGTTACAGGTCTGTGAGAGCCAGAAATCTTGCTTGTTTGTGGGTGACCAAATACTTATTTTCCACCATAATTTACAGTTAAATTATTTAAAAATCCTACAATGTGATTTCCAGGATTTTTTTTCTCATTTCGTCTCTTATAGTTGAAGTGTACCTATGATGAAAATTACAGACCTCTCTCATCTTTCTAAGTAGGAGAACTTGCACAATCAGTGGCTGACTAAATACTTTTTTGCTCCACTGTACTTGCTAGTGTATACCCACAAAGTAAAATGGAAATGAACAGGAGTAGCTCCATTATAAAGCAAAAAAGATTGATTCTGTAACAGCCAGAGATCCATTTAATCACACGCATTGTAGTTTATATAACTGTGTGTTGGGTCAGTGTAACTTTGCAAGAATGCATACCTCAACAAGGAGCCCATTCTCGTGGACTTTGCCCTGGGAAACCCTATCGGGTGTCACGGCTCCCTCAATGGCCCTTTTGTGTCTTCGTTCGGTTAGGAAACGGCGACCTACAATAGTCTTGCTTTCGGCGTCTATGCGCCATGCTCTCCTTTCCATTCCCTTGCTCTCTTGCCAGCCCTCTCATTTCCAGAAAGAAAAAGAGCAATCCTTTCTCTCTCTCTCTCTCTCTCTCTCTCTCTCTCTCTCTCTCTCTCTCTCTCTCTGTGGAGTCATCTTACCCACTGCTTAATTGTCTCAGTGTGTGTGTGTGAGATGTACGTTGCTCGAGAGCTCCTCTTCCATAGTACACACACTCTTACAGACTTTTGTCAGTAAGCCAGGCTCAACGATCACGTATCTCAAGATGTCTTCAGGTTTTTAACACCAGTAAATGGTATAATGGAGCCAAGTTACATCAGTGCATGAAGCTGCTTTTATATAATACAGGATCACAATCAGTGTCGAATGCGTCGAGCTTGTGCGCTGACATGTCAACCTCGAAGCATTAAAAATTGTGGCGTTGTGCTGAACAAGTACTTGTTCCTCCAGATTTTAACTGCACCCTCCCATTCTGTTGGACTAAGCACTTGAGTATGTAACATTTCATCCTGCGTAACAATGAGGTTATTAATAAACTGGAACTCCTCCTAATGTGATGACACTGTGTGTACAGAGGTCACTCAACAGTGGAAAAGTTGGTGTGCATTTTTCCAGTAGTCTCTGTGGGGGCTTATTGTGTGTTTTTGTGTACTGATGTTAACTGCTGTTTGTGTGTGCGTCTGGTGTAGTGGCTATTCTGGACAAGCGACAGAAGCGAGCGGAAGAGTTGAAGAGACTCACTGAGAAGTCTGCCTCCATGTCTGAAGAGCAGCTATCAGAACTACGTGCAGACATCAAGGTATAGATATACATCAGAGTTATTATACGAATAAAGATTTTAGTAAAAATGTCTACACTAAATCGACACAAACTGAAATATTGCCTCAGTTTGTCTGAGGGTAAATAAAAACAGACCCAGTAATACCACCATACACTGTCCCAGTGTGACACAGTAAACCATGTGTATTCCTTTATAGTTCATATACAGTGGTTTGTGTTTGTGAATTTTTTTTAGAATTGTGTACAGTTCTTTGACTGACTTTAAAAAATGAGTCGGATTTTCCAGAAATACTAGAAGTAATTTGAGATTCCAATTAAACAAACGAGACAAATATTATACTTTGTCACTTATTTATTGAGCAAAATGATCCAATACTACATCTATGTGAACAGCAAAAGTATGTGGACCCCTAGCATTAGCAAGGGTTAGTTGATGTGAAGTTACAGGTGTTTAGAATCAATGGGGTTACAGCCAGGTGTGATAGGGTGTCCTGTTGTTTTTAAGGTAGAGGGCTCTATCAAAGGCTAATCTTCACAAGACGTTTGTGGAACCATACCATATAGAACATTTGGTTAAAATGTGAAGTGTTATGACTGGAGAAAGGAAAATGCTGCATTCCTGCATAAGAACCATATCCCATCTGTGAAACATGTTGGAGGTAGTATGATGGTTTGGGCTTGTTTAGCTCCTTCTGAACCAGGGGAGCTTGTCATCATTGATTTAACAATGAACGATGAATAAGACCAGCAAATTCTAAAGGAAAATGTGAGGACATCTGTCCTGGAGCTGAATCTCAAAAGACTGTGGGTCATGCAGCAAGACAGACCCTAAGCACACAAGCAGCCCTCCAAAGAACAGTTAAGAACAGAAGAATAAAAAGGCCAAGAAAGATCCTGACGTTAATCCAATAAAACAGATGTGGAACAAACTGAAGTGAACAGTTCATCTGGTGAAATCCAGAACATCCCAGATTATTTATTGCTGCACCATTTGGTGACACCAGATACTAAAAGCAAAGGTTCTCATATTTTTGCCTCTGAAAGATATGTAATGGTTGGTCATTTTCTTGAATAAATAATAAATAAGTGACCAAAGTGTAGTGTTTTTTTGTCTTTGATTAACTGGATTCTTTTATCTACATTTTGTACTTATGTGGAATACTACATCTACATGCATCTAGGGATTTTGCAGACACCCTTATTCAGAGCAACTTTACAACTGATGCAATCTTAGGAATTACAACTGTTAGCCCATAATTGCTTGGATTGTAAGAGTCATGCTCAAGGACCAAACGGTGGCAGCTTGGCTGAGGTGGAATTTGAACCCTGGAGCTTCTGGTCCGTAATATAGTACCTTAACCGCTAGACTACCACATCCATACTTATGATTGGTTTAGTCCATATTTATGCAGAAATATAGAAAATATGAAACAACCACTCAAGAACTAAAGCAGCCATGGTTCTGGACTATTGACCATAAGGTTGACGGTTCAGGTCCCAGCACTGGCAGTCTGCTGGGTTTGGGCACCTAAGCAAGGCACTTAAACCCGTACTTGTTTGGATTGTACCTTCTTGTATCACTGATGCTGGAGCAGTTGAACACCTACCTGATTGTCCATGTGATGGAAAGAGAAAGGGGCTCATCAGACCAGATGACCTTTGTGAATTGCACTGTAGGCCCTTTTAAGGATGGTTAGGGGTTAGCATGGTGAACACTGATCAGTCTGGGACTGTGCATCCCATAGTCAGCAGGGGGCGCTGCACAGTGTGTTGTGAAATGTTCCACTTATAAGCAGCATTAAACATTTTGGAACTTGTCACAGTAGCTCTTCTGTCCATTCAGACCAGATGGGATAGGAATTAGTGCTCTCAGACCTTTATGAACCTCGTGTGCCAGCACACTGCCGCCGGTTCGTGGTTTGGTCATAACGAGTTGTTCCATGGTAAAGCTGCTGAAGTCTGCTCCAGAACATTCTCCCACTTCCAACAGTCAGTTATGAAACCGACTGTTCACTTACCATCTAATATAGCCCAGAGCGTAACACATGCAGTGGTAACAACGTTATTTGCTGTGATTTGAATGGTTTGGCTGATCTGTGTGTATCGGATGCTCTTACTTGCTTGTTTTTCCTCCCCTCAGCATTTTGTGAGTGAGAGGAAGTATGATGAGGATCTTGGAAAAGCTGTTAAATTCACCTATGAACTGGATCCTCTAAAAGCAAGCATCATGACCTTTGGAGCAGGTATGACAGGTTGTCATGTCTAGGCATGTGAGAGCGTATCATTTAGTTTTTCTTTTATTATAACACATCCTAACTTGTCCCTCAATTGTTCTCCCTCTAGTGTATCATCCTCAGACTAGCTACTCCAATCGCTCTCGCTGCAGCTCCACTTCCTCATCCGTCACTGGCTCTGCCCCTGTGGAAGCTCCGCCTGCCCCTCAGGCTCAACCTCAGCAACCTGTCTACACAAACCGGCCAAATGTTCCACACAAACAGGTAAAACATGCGCGCACACACACACACACACACACACACTGTCTCTAGCAACTTGAATGACAATTGGAGGCAGCCATTGATTCACTTATTAATCACTGCTGTAATAGACTCTTAACACTGAAATCAGTCAATACAAACAAACAGGTCTTCCTTGCATGTTTTGACGTTCTCACTCCCAGTTCCTTTTCGTTTTAGATTTTAAAGTTAGTATACAGAAGTTGATTGTAGAATAGTACTTTATAATGGTGGCTCACTCACCACAAAAATCTGTCAACTGAACAAAAATGTGATGACACACTAGTAGGGGTGTAACCCGTGTCCTTGTGGGTTTACTCCGGGTGCTCTGGTTTCCTCCCACAGTCCAAAGTCATGCATTAGCTTGCACTGAGTAGGTACGACTACTTTCGAAGTAAAGGGTCTTTCTGTCAAGGGCCATTGATGCTGAAAGCAATGTTAAATACAACAAATACAACCAAACTAGGAGTATAACAATGCATTGGGACATTTTTGGAACACCAGAGGGTGCAAACATGCGTTGTCATCACACGCTTGGAGCATCTGGTTGACCCAATGAAAGTTTTTTGAATGTGGAAGAATCCAAAATGTGAAATCCAATCCAGACACAGGCAGATTTCCGGGGTGGGAATCAAACCAGTGGTCTCTGGAGCTCTGAGGGCACAATGCTTACCACTTGTGCCACCATACCACTCGACTCTCGATGCTGGTTGGATGTATCATCATTTTGATTGCCAACATGATAGGTTTTAGAAGAAGGGAATCTTGGTTTACCCAGAGCAACAGAGTTTTTGTATGTGATGGTAAAGTTATGCTGTTCCTCAAACATTCACAGTCTTTGAAACAGAAAATAGTAGCAAAAATCAAACTCCTGTTAGTCTGATAAGTGTTCTTGGCACACGTAAGCCGCTGTGCGTCATATCACAAAACCTTTTCCAACAGTTACAAGTTCCCGAGTGTAAAAAGTTACATTGAGCCACCTATTAGACGAGATATCATGATCATTTTTATTGATAATAGACGGTGTGAGGCCTGCGAAATGAATCTTTTCATTGTTTATTATTATAATTGTTTTCATACATCTTGCACCCTAGTCTACATGCAGCAGAATTGCAAGTAATACAACACAGAGCTTAAAAACTGAAGCACTAGCCACACACTATATGGTCATCTGAGAATGATACACAACTGAAAACGATGTGAACAGATATTAACCCATGTTATTGCCTACACTGCATGTTGCATAGCATTCCTCTCTAAGCCTTAATATTTCTCGTTGTGTTTGCGCAGGTGTTCCAGGGTAACCGGCGAATTTATCAGGGCTATCCAGGCCAGCGCCAGAATGGCAGCGCTTACTACGATCGCAATTCCAGCCGACCCAGCTACCGCTACTCCGGAGACCAGCGTCACCAGGGCGAGCGCAGCCAAGGCGACGCCCACAGCTCCCAGTTCTCCAGTAACAAAGGCCCTGGCCACCCATCCGTTTCAACCTCTCGACAGGATCACCCCGTCTACAATGGGCTGCCTCAAAGGCAACCTCGGACACCCCCAAAAGGGCCCTGACACAGCCAAATACACCCAATACCGCTCTTATACCTTTCGAAGCTCTCTTCGTTGACCCTCATCCCATCCCTGCCCACACCATTCTCACCAAGTCTCTGAAAATGCCACCTCCCTGATTATGTGGCTGTTCCGTACAGATGAAGAATTGTACACAAGTTTACATCGTAGGTTTTTTTTTGTTTTTGTCAGTGGTAGTGCCACGTCTTTCTCCACATCATTCTCTCAGCACGTCCCCTTTGGGTCTTTCAGTCACGTATTCCAATTTAAACTCGTTTTCGTTTTCATTTTCACATTTTCATTCTCGATCCTTTAAGCCTCTCGTCACCAGATGCTGCAGGTGTGAAATTATTTATCTCAGTTTTGTGGGAGATGCCTGAGATATTGGCTCCTTGTATCAGTGACTGATTCTAGTTAGTCGTTTGCTTCGAGTGCTTGGGCACAGTACAGACTTCGTTCTTTAAACTTTAAAGGTTTGATTTTTATTTCCATTTTTTATGTAGTGCACTATTCGTAATTTTTTTTTTCCTTTTGAGCTTTAATTTGAAGTTCAATTTTAAATTGATCTAGCTTTTTTGTTTTCTTTTTTCTTTGTGTAAAATAGAGATTTGTAGCTGCCAGGCCGTTAGATGACACTGATTCTGAAGTTATTTGTAAATCGCAGTGTTGAATGGTAGGTACGATCGAGCTCGTGTTGTGAGCGCCCAAAGTTAAACGTAGAATTAAAACTGTTCTACTGTAGGTTTTTGAAGAAGTGCTACTGAACTAATCAGTTATCGGAACATGATTGACCATCGTGATTGCTTGATCTTTGAATATGTTCTGGATTCCTGTTGGCTTCTGATTTTGGCCGCATCATGCGTGCTGAGTTTTGATTGGCTGTGCCTGAGAGTGCTGTACTCGCAGCCTTGTTCACCTTTGTACCTCAACAGAAAACCCACAGTGGGTTCAGAGGTAAAGCCCTAGTGTACCCTTGTCTTTCTTCCACGATATGCAGGCGACGCATTTTGTACGCTTGCCTTCTACCACAGTACAACCTCACTTTAGTCTGTGCGTAAGTGTCTGTGAGTAGCAAGTGATGCTTGTTCTTTAACAAAGCATCTATTCCGTATTATCAATCTAGTAAAGGAATATTCTCATTGGACTTTGTAGAGCGCTCGACATGGTAATTCTCTCTGAAGGTGCTAAAGCGAATGTGAGATCTTTTTCTCTCCCTTATGTAATGACTGAACAGAATCAGCGATATACCTCATACCTCAGAGAGCAAAGTTCCGCATGCTGGATTCGGCATTGAGTACGAACTCTGTCTGGATGAGAAGGAAGCACCCATGCTGAAGTGTGTTTTTAAAACAGTCTGCTTAACCTCGATTCCCATTCCACTGCCTTAACAGCTCCACCTACAGCCTCTGCAGCTGCTCTCTGATCTGAAGGACGTGTATGATTATCCTCATCTGTTTCAGTCCTACAGACAGCATGAAGGTTTAAGGAATACTCCATGATTTTTCATCCTCATCTCCGTTCACTGCATTCAGAGCAGTAATGATGGCAGTAATCGAATATTTCCTACAAAGCAAACTAGAACCACATTACTAATGGAAACCTGAGGGAACTTCATCAACACTAACTGTTCAAAAAGATGTTCAATAGTTAACAAAGTAATAATGGTACACCCGGTAACTGCCAGTTGAAGTCTGTAGACAAGGGTTTCATATTTTCCCAGCACAGAGAAATGAATTTTCATACCTGACATATGCAGTAAATGGAGGTTAGGTGGAAACCGATTCCTTTACAAATGAAGGATTTCAGCTTTTCGTTCTGGGTTTTTAATCTCAGTCCATTCACTGCATGCTTCTGTGGCTTACTGCTACAATCCCGATAAAGTGTTTGCATCTGGTTGTGTATTCATCTCCGAACAAACAGCACCATAGCCCCGTTTTGGTCTGCTGCATCTCCCCTACTTACAGCCAGCGAAGCTCGACCTGTCCCACCAAGTGTCCTGTAGCTTAGAACTGACATTGATTTGTGTTTGAGTGCTTTTGTCAGATGATAAATGTGCTTTAGCTCACTAAGGAGGAAGTCTGGATCATATTGTTATCCATTCACCATACTTTCAGCTTGCTTTCATGGAAATCTGTCACCAAAGAGACGTTTTTTTTTGTGTGTGTACGTTTTTGTAATGTCACTTCCTAGTGCGTTACTCTGAATGATTTCTTTGACTGTTTACACTTGGCCGCTTTCTCTCTACCTTCCACAGTCGGATCTGTACATATGTATGTACTTGGTTTCGAGTCCCTGCACGGGGTCGTATGTATCTAGTTGTATCCTTAGGTTTTCCTGCAGTTGTAAAGAGCATCTTAGTGTAGAATTCTTATCGGTGTATAAGCGCATCCTGGTCTCTTGGTTTCTTTGGTTACGAGACAACTGTATACTCAAGTGCCTTTTGTAGTTCTTTGCCTACATTTCCATTTCCCATCCCACCCTTTCCAAGTATGGACCAAAGACATCTAGTCCCTTCCAGACTCTGCCTCCACTCTCCAAGACATCCTCCCCTGTCTGGCTACAGTACAAACAGCACTTGGACAAACCCCTCCTCTTTCTTACTGGTTGGCACACTTCTCATTTACTATAAATAAAAAAACTGTTAGCAATGCAGAAGATTGTTTCTAGACTTTGTTTTTGTTACTGAGTGAATAATTATCACATGGTCATGAGATGTTTATAATTGTAGGAGTAAACCCAGACATTGACTGCATGAGAGTTTATTGCTACTATCTAGCTCACTTGTGCAAGCTTGATTTAAAGGTTGTCTACTAAGACTCCCCCTTCTTGTTTTGAATCTAAGGACTGTTCCTTTGTAATGGTGCCCCTGGTGTGTCTTAGCTTCTTGGTCCCTGTGCATTTCCCTCATTCTTTACAGGATGGCAGATAAAGCCTGCAGCAGCCTGCTTATTACCATTGTTCATTTTAGTTTTTGCTCAAGGAAGTATAACGATCAGGGAATTTTCTTGTTTCCTTCCTTTCAGTGTTTCATGTGGGAAAATTTAGAACCGTAATTGAGAGCATTTCCCAAAGTATATTCTTCAAAATAACTGACATTGTTTTGGGAACTGGTATTGGCAGGCACCCGGGTATCACAGTTCAACTCCCCAGCCAATATAGCCTGTTATTTACTACTGCTCTATTTAAAGCCATCTGAATATAATAGAGTGAAAGCCTTTCTACCTTTCTCATTGTCCATTTTATCAGTTCCATTTGCCATATTGAAGCACTTTGTAGTTCTACAATTACAAACTGCAATCCAGCTGTTTCTCTACATACTTTATTAGTCTCCTTTACTCTGTTCACTCACTGTCTACACATCTACCTTATTATGTTGGTCATCCTCTAATCCTTCATCAGTGCTCACATGATGCTGGTGGCTGGACATTTTTGTTTGGTGGACTATTTTTAACAGTGACACTTAGGTGTTTAAAATCTCTGCTGTACTGATCTGATCCAGTATAACACACACTAACACACCACCACCACATTGCCACTGTAGTGTTGAGAATGATCCACCACCCAAATAGTACCTGATCTGTGGTGCTCCTGTGGACCCTGACCATTAGAGAACAGAGTAAAGGGTACTAACAAAACATGTAGACAAAAAGATTGACTAGACTGTAGAACTAGAAAGTGCTTCTATATGGTAATTGAAACTGATCAAATGGGCTATGAGTGTAGAAACAAGGATGTGTACCTAAAAAAAAAATAGGGAGATTATGGTAAGTGTGTTTAGTGCTGTGCATAATTATTAACTCCCCACTTGATTATACATTTTATGTTATTACAGCTTGGAACTAAATTGGACTTACCCAGAATGTTTATCCTTTGACTAGCACGTTTCTTATTTGAATGCAATTGTTTTTTTGTTTACTGTGATGCCAAATTAAACATAAAGCAGACTTCCACTCACCAGCCTGGATCAATACTTGGTGGTGCAACCGTTTGCTCCAAGTCATGCTGCAAGAATAGGTTTTGGTCAAGGTTTTTTGGCCTATCAAACCTGTTCGGCCTCTGTCAGAAGGGTTAAGGCAATTTTTTAATACAATTTTTATTATTGGTGTCTGGTAAATGGCCACTGTCGATACATGGAGGTTGTTGCTTCTCTCTCTCTCTCTCTCTCTCTCTCTCTCCTCTCTCTCTCTCTCTCTCTCTCTCTCTCTCTCTCTCTCTCTCTCTCTCTCTCTCTCTCTCTCTCTAATTTTGCAAGCTACAAATGGATCATCCACAGTAGTGCTGCTGGAGTTTTTAAACACCTCATTATTGCTGCTGAACTGAAATTAGTGCTGGACTGAAAAACCAAAAATATCCAGTCAACAGCATTCTGTGAGGTAGTGCACTGATGGACCAGATGATGTCTAACACAAACTATGGGGTAGCAGATGACCTACTGTCTCCAACTCTACATCTACAAGGAAGTGGTCTTTTCTGTGTGGAGTCTGCATGTTCTCCCCATGTGAAGGTACTTCGGTTTCCTCCCACAATCTAAAGATCTGCATTAGGTTCATTGGTTAGGGTATATTGGCCTGACTTGAGTGTATATATGACTAGTCTTGATGTAACTTTGTGGTGTAGGTGTAACCTTGTGTGTGTCGCTGAAATGGCCATTGATGCTGGTAGTGAGGTAAAAATACACCAAATAACGAAACCAACATCTACAAGGTGGTCCAAAAAGGTAGATGTGTCTAACAGAGTGGAGAATGAGTCAGCATAGTTTTTAAAACTCCAGCACCTCTGCTGTGTTTGTGAACTACATAAACGGTAAGTGAAGCTGATGAAATGAACAAAGAGTTTAGAAAAAGGGTGGTGGTTTTAATGTTATAGCTGATTGGTGCTTTTTCTTGTATTTAAAAATTATGTACCATTTTGTGTAAATTCATGACCTAACATTCCAGTTAATTGCAATTCCTGTTTGTAACATGACAGAATATGGAATTGTTATATGGGGTGAATATTCATGCAAGATACCCAAATCATACATGTGTGTATGGGACGGTGGTGGCACAGTGATTAAGACGTTGGACTCAAATCTCAGTCAAGCTGCCATAGTTCAACTCTTGAGCAAAACTCTTAACCTTCAAATGCTCAGCTCTGTTGTACGTCGGTCTAGTTATGGGCGGCTACCAAATCCTCTAAATGCATTACTAAATGAATCGGACATTCTCCTTAAGGATTTTTTGGTAGGCAGCAGAATCATAGTTCCATTTATCACAGCAAGTCTTCCAGGTCCTGAAGCAGCAAAACAGCCCCAGACCATCACCATACCACCACCGTATTTTACTGTTGCTGTTCTTTTTCTAAAATGCTGTAAAGATGTAATGGGACACAGACCTTCCAAAGAGTTCAAATTTTGTCTCATCAGTCCACAGAATGTTTTCCCAAAAGTCTTGGGGATCATCAAGATGTGTTCTGGAAAAATTGAGACGAGCTTTAATGTACTTTTTGCTCAGCGGTGATTTTCATCTTGGAACTCTTCCATGCAGGCCATTTTTGACCAGTCTCTTTCTTATGGTGAAGGAATGAACACTGACCTTAACTGAGGCAAGTGAGGCCTGCAGTTCTTTGGATGTTGTTGTGGGGTCTTTTGTGATGTCTTGGATGAGTCATCGCTGCGCTCTTGGGGTAATTTTAGTTGGCCGGCCACTCCTGGAAAGGTTCACCACAGTTCCATGTCTTCACCATTTGTGGATAATGGATCTCACTGTGGTTCACTGGAGTCTCAAAGCTTTAGAAATGGCTTTAAAACCCTTTCCAGATTGATAGATCTCAATTACTTTTTCTCAATTATTCCTGAATTTTTTTTGGACCTCAGCATGATGTGTAGCTTTTAAGGATCTTTTGGTGTACTTCATTTTGTCAAGCAGGTCCTATGTAAGTGATGTAGTAATAATCAGGCCTGGGTGTCGCTAGAGACAGTGAACTCAGGTGTGATAAACCATAGTTATGATTTAACAGGGGGGCAATCACTTTTTCACACAGGGCCATGTAGGTTTGGATTTTTTTCTCCTTTAATAATGAACACCTTCATTTAAAAACTGCATTTTGTGTTTACTTTTGTTGTTTGATGTTCTGAAACACTTCAGTGTGACAAAAATGCAAAAAATAGGAAATCAGGAAGGGGGCAACCACTTTTTCCACACCACTGTAAGTTTGAATCCCAGCTATGCGAAGCTACCATAGTTGAGCTCTGCAGCAATGGCCTTAACCTTCCACTGGATGATGGCATCTGCTAGATGCTGTAAATATTATTAAAAAATATGCAAATAAAATGAATTGCACTAATAGGTGCAGCTCTTCGCCAGCAGCAGCTAATGCTCTGGACTAATCAGATGGATGGCGGTTCAGATCCTGGCTCTGCTAAACTACCATTGTTGTGCCCATATGCAAAACCCTTAACCTTCAACTGTAAGTCACAACTGTATAGGGTATCTGCTAATGATACAAATGATTAAGACTCCGAATTACTAATCAGAATGTAGCAGGACCAAATCTCAACTGTGTCAATTGGCCATTGAGCAAGCTAGTTAACCTTCACCTTCTCAGTGCAATTGCATTTTGCTCTGGATAATGGCATTTGATAAACACTGTAGACCTATTATAAAATCAATACAATCGATTACAATGATACATCCTGTTTCTGGGTAGTGCTTAAGTGTCTGGACTAATTATTAGAAAGTCGCTGTTTGAAATCTCAGCTTCACCAACTGACCATCAGCACTGGTGGCAAAAACAGTCATGGAACATAAAACAAAAATGCAGATGTATGTCTATGACGGGAGCAGAGCATGGAAACACCCACATGTTCTGTTGCCACAACTGCTCTATTCTTATTCCTATATACAGCTCAAGCAATTCCCAGTGTTAGAAGAGAAACTGTTATTCTCATGTGTCTAGGTAGGTCTTAACCTTGAGACCATGGTAACTATGTGAGAAGGCAGCAACATGGACACTTTGTAATAAAGAATGAGACAGAATGTCTTTCTTGGCACACAAGAGGTTTCAAGGTTCTGATTTATTTAACACATAATTCATATTATATAGCATGTAAGCACTTTATGCCTGATAAGGATAGTTAAACAACAAGTATGGTTAAATTAAAATAGATCCAAATGATGAATGTTAAATCAGACTGGATTACCACATCAATATATCTAACCAATATCTAGGAGTGAGATAAGCTAAATGGATAGGCTTTGATTATTTCCACTGACATTCTGCCTCAGGTCTGTTTTGAATGTCAGACAAATTTATGACTGTTGTGGTCCAGATAAAACTGGAAAAACGAACCACAGAAGAGCGAGAAGCTGCATGGCAAGAAGAGAAGGGAATGAGTGGGTGTAGAGATGACGACAGACTTCACTATATAAAAATCACAGTGTGGCTTTAATAAAATATTTTATAGACAGACACAAGACAGTAGAATCTACTATTTCATTGTTTTATTTTTAATTATGCATGCTGTGTAGAAGACTTCACCATCTGTTTCCTAACTTGCTACATTGGAAGCACTATCAACAACTGGCTAAACACCCTCCAACATTCTGAGAATAGCTTGAATTTTCTCCTCTCATTTATGATCCAGTGTTAAGTCGGTGATTTATATTTTGGCCATTTGATCATTCTATTTGACTTTATGATTTTAGTATAAAGGATATACTGTACACTTGACCATCATATAGCAATTTGAGAGTAAAATAAAGGTCCATGGTGCTCAGGTTGCACAGCAGTCTTGCATCCTTCACAGAGAGAGGTGGAAGTTGTAGGTATGAGTAAAGGCCTTTTCCCACCGAGTACGATTTTTACATAAGAAAAAAATGGATGTGATTTGTAACGTAGTGGGACAGATGCGTTTTTTTTTTTGTCTAAACACTGAAAACTCCCCGTCCGCTTTCGCTTTCTTTAATTTCTCTTCTCTTAACGTGTCACGGAGATTTCGCCCTGTCTTTTTCACATCGTCAACTTTAATGCAGGAAGCCACAATTTGTGTTTCTGTGAGCATGAACAGAGTAGAATGCACTTAGACAAACAAGAGAAAGTTTCCATACAGTCAGTGTGAGGTTTTCACCATTAACCCCCTCCTTTCAGCTATATTCCTCCAGAAATTTTCCTTTAATCAAAGTCAAAGTCAAAGTCAGCTTTAATATCCATGTTTTCATGGTCAGCATGTTTTATAGTCATATAAGCTCTTAGGCTCTGCTGCTTCCAGGATGAGCTGTTCTGCCTGACAACCGAGCTCTAGTGGTCAACCTGATTTCTGCATAAATATGACCTAAAACATCATCAGATTTTTCACACAAGTCCTAAAAGTAGATAAAAGAGAACCCAGTTAAACAGATGAGACAAACATATTATACTTGGTCATTTACTTATTGAGGAAAATGATCCAATATTACATATTATTGAGTTGCAAAAGTATGTGAACCTCTAGGATTTTGTAGTTAATTTGAAGGTGAAATTAGAGTCAGGTGTTTTTTCAATAATGGGATGACAGTCAGGGTGTGAGTGGGCACCCTGTTTTATTTAAAGAACAGGGATCTATCAAATCTGCTTTTTCACAACACCTGTTTGTGGAAGTGTATCATGGCACGAACAAAGGAATTTTTGGCGACCTCAGAAAAAAAGAGTTGTTGATGCTCATCAGGCTAGAAAAGGTTACAAAACCATCTCTAAAGACTTTGAACTCCATCCAGTCCACAGTCAGACAGATTGTGTACAAATGGAGGAAATTCAAGACCATTGTACCCTCCCCAGGGAGTGGGTCGACGTCAACAAGATCACTCCAAGAGCAAAGCGTGTAATAGTTGGCAAGGTCACAAAGGACCCCAGGGTAAATTCTAAGTCAACTGAAGGCCTCTCTCACATTGGCTAATGTTAATGTTCATGAGGTCCACCATCAGAAGAACACTGAACAACAATGGTGTGCATGGCTGGGCTGCAAGGAGAAAGCCACTGCTCTCCAAAAAGAACATTGCTGCTCGTCTGTAGTTCACGTGGACAAGCCAGAAGGCTATTGGTAAGAATGTTTTTTGTGGATGGATGAGACCAAAATAGAACTTTTTGGTTTAAAAGAAAAGCGTTATGTTTGGAGAAAGGAAAAACACTGCATTCCAGGATAAGAAAACCTTATCCCATATGTGTGGTGGTAGTTTAGCCCTGTTTTGGCGTTCAAGGTAGCCTGTTTTTGCTTCATCTGGGGGCAGGACGGTTTTGCCATTTATGATGGAACAATGAATTCTGAATCATATCAGAGAATTTTAAAGGAAAATATCAAGACATCTGTCCATGAACTGAATTTCAAGAGAAGGTGGGTCATGCAGCATGACAGCAAACCTAACCACACAAGACATTTTACTAAAGAATGGTTAAAGAAGAATAAAATTTTGAAATGTTTTGGAAGGCCAAGTCAAAGTCCTGACATTAATCCAGTTCATATTTGGAAGCCCACCAACATCCCAGAGTTGAAGCTGTTCTGTATGGAGGAATGAGCTAAAATTCCTCTAAGCCGGTGTGCAGGACTGATCAACAGTTACTAAAAACGTTTAGTTGCAGTTATTGCTGCACAGGGGGTCACACCAGATACTGAAAGCAAAGGTTCACATACTTTTGACACTCACTAATATGTAATATTGGATCATTTTACTCAATAAATAACTGATCAAGTATAATATTTTTTGTCTCATTGTTTAACTGGGTTCTCTTTATCTACTTTTAGGACTTGTGTGAAAATCTGATGATGTTTTAGGTCATATTTATGCAGAAATATAGAAAATTCCAAAGGGTTCACAAACTTTCAAGCACCACTGTACATGGTGGCTTTTCTTAGCAAATAAACATGCTTAAAATAAGAAAAATGATCTTCAAAAGGAGTAAGGCCAATTTACTTAAGAGTAGAAAATGCCAAGAAATACATGGAAGAGGATGATTTAAAAAGTCACACAGGACTACATTTAAGATATTTTCACTTTGTAAAAAATTGCTACATAGCTCCATGGACCTGGGTTCTAGTCTGACCTCTAGATGCATAATATTTTTAAATGCTGATTGATCACGGCTGGCACGGTGGCTCAGTGGGTAGTACTGTCACGTCACAGTGAGATCCCGGTTGGAGAGGTGTTGGTCCTTTCTGTGTTCCTGTGTCTTGACTGAATTAGGCAATGCTATTGATCACATTTTCAGTACTTAACAATTTGAGTCATCTTTCCTAAAGGAAATGGTCCCTTACCCTCTTTCCCCTACACGGCACTGTACATTTTCAGTTTAAATTATTTACAAGAACTGAAATATTGAACAATGTATTTGAGATTTGACAAGATGTGTAGAAATTGTTATTTAACCATAACCAATTATGCCATAGGTTGACTGTTTGTATGGATCTACATTCCAGACACATTAAGTGGGTCAGGAAACTCTTTGTAGAAACAGTGTTTCATTTGCAAGAATTTTATAAAGCCACAGATACTTCGGTAGCTCATTTGCACTGCTGGGCATTAGGACAGTGAGTGCTGTGAAGGCTTTTCACTGAAATGTGGACGTGTCAGATACAGATGACGTGTTACGTGGGGTTTCAGATGCTGATCTGGTTGCCACTTTTTGCTGCGATGAAGCCTGAAGACGAACTGGAGCAAGCTACTGTAAGACCTTCTATTAATTCTGTTTTACTATACAGTAAACATTAAACACAGAATTCAGAATGAGCTTGAAGTTAACGTCTGTAATTCCAATGTTCAAAAATGCTTCTATAACCACTTTTCAGACATATCTAAAGCGATATGGCTATCTTCCTACATCACTGCTTCATTCTCAACAGCAAGAAGGCAAACTGGAGAGCATATCTGAGGCTCTTAGGTAACACAGAAACACTGTTAAATATATGCTAATTATGTCTAATAATGATAAACTGCGTTACCTAACAATACATATAACAATACATATAACCAGTCTAGTCCACATTAGACTGGAACTAGTGAGAAAGTTGTACATATTACCGACACATATGGACCAAACGCAACATTCCTTACATTTACTTTGGCTTTTATTTCATTGCGAACATTATGAAGATATTTAGGCAGAGTCTTTTGAGGAGCAAGATGGGCAGAGGATCTGCAGTTTGTCAACAAATGCAGAGAAATGTATTGGAAATGTTTAAAACCATTGTTCCTCAATGAAAGATTGGAGGGGATTTACATATTTTCTCCCTCTACAGTGCACAATATCGATTAAACGATTCAAGGAATCTGGGTGGCCCGGTGGCTTGGTGGGTAGCACTGGTACCTTATTGAGAAGGTCCTGGCTTTAATCAGGTGGAGCGGTCTAGGTCCTTTTCTGTGTGGAGTTTTGCATGTCCTCCCCTTGTTTTTCATGTGGGTTTTACTCCAGGTACTCCAGTCTAAAAGACATACTTGAGGGTTAATTAATTCCGCTTAAAAGTGGCCCTACTGTGTGAGTGTGGTGCCCTATGATGGGACTAGCGCCCAGTCTAGTTTTTGTTCCTGCCTTGTGGGAATATGCCGCAGGCTAGGTAACCACCGGCTCTCCCTGTGACACTGGTCCAGGATTAAATGGAAACATTTATGTGATTCAAGGAATCTGAAGGAATTTCAGGAAATATCAGGGGTCCATCTGTCCTGCAATGAAATAAAAGTCAATGTAAGACATAGTTTTTTTTTTCTCTTGTTCAATACTGTCACCTTTTTTTCTGAGTTTGGGGTTGTATTATTGATTTCATTATACACTTTGTGGCTTTCTGAAACTCTAACTTTAACTCTAAATTTTAACTTGCGATTTTTTTCGATGTTGTATTTTTAAGATCTTTACATCTATTAAATGAGAGCTGATTTAGATTTATCATGAATTTGAAGTTTTTTATATAAATATATATATAGATATATATATATATATATATATATATATATATATTATATATATATTATATATATATATATATATATATATATATAAAATGCTGGGTTAAAAGTCCATAGGGGGAGCCACAAATTAGAGCAAGAGTTGATACTGGACCTTGGCATTCATAGCCATATGCATAATAGTTATATAACTCTGTTTTGAAGCATACCAAAGTCTGAAATGAATGGGTAACATTAATGGTCAGTACAGAACACTTGTTGTTTTTCAGTTATTTAAACTTGTTTACATAAAAAAGTTTAAACATTTGTTAAGAGCTGTGTTTATTGGCCATGCACTGATTAGCCTTTTAATATTCAAAATGAGCTAAAACTGTCACTACCAACGTTTTGGAAGAGGAAACGCATTTAAAGCAGTATTAAACTCAATATGAAAATGGACTGAGCTACCAGCCACAATCCCACCCTCCAGTCCCACTATCACCTTTGCTGCCACACATCCAGCACCTCCATCAAAGAACCTCACTGCCATCCACTGCAGAACTATATTTGATTACTGAATAGAAAATGAGTTAGAATATATAATATTTATTTTATAGACCTTTTTAATTGTACATTTTCATAAGTATTATTACTTCTAAAATATATCTAACAATCATAATATTCAGTACAAAATCTCTGAGAATTGACTGGATCTGATCAGAATGATTAGGTTTCCAATGAGTTGATGAGGCATTCTATCTAATTAAGCTATTAGTTTTTCTGTAGCCTATCAGTCAGTAATATTCAGGAAATCCTTCATCATTGAGTCAGAAATCTAATTATAATATCACATAACATAAAACATTACTTCAACTTCAACAACAACAACATACCAAACCTGCCTCAGTGGAGGTCTGAGGTAAAAAGAAATAGTAATTCCACTCGGTGTCTTCTGCTCTTTAGCAGCTCGGACATGGTTATCGCCAGCTGCATGCTGTTTAAACTCATTCAAATTTATTTTTCGACAACCTTTTCCGTTTCACTTGTGAACTAGAGTCGGAAGACATTTAAAAAAAAAACAACGTTAAATAGCGAGTCTGTAACTTTGGGCATCACTGACGCTAATGATCAGTGGTCTTCAGATCCACCCTGTCTCTGCCCTAATTTACTCATTTTGAGCTTCTCGTCATGTTTCCTGAGAGACTGATGTTTATTCACTACCATGTTAATCTCACCACTGAGGTGATGATCTGGTATTCATGAAACGATGTGCATTGATCCAATAAGAGACGGAGCATTTTATTATTTACCACGGGACGTTCCCGTATAACAAATGAGTGGCAACCCTGCTAGAATGAACCAGAAACAAAAACCCGGGACACTTTTTTCGGATACACGATATTATGAAATACCAGGAGATTTTAAATGGAAATCTGTTAAGCTCTCAATAAGCTACAGCTGCATCATGGATAACTTCCAGCAGAACAATGATCCACATACAGCCAAATCCACACAAAAAATGGTTCAGTCATCACAGAATCACAGAACCCTAATTAAAAACCTGAGGGATGAGCTGAAGAAGAGACTATAAAGAGAAACTAGGACCCCAGAGGATCTGGAGAGATACTCTATTTAGAAGCATCTTAGAGCCCATGCTCTGTATTCTCCAGTCTCATTAAGATTTAGCACTATTAAGATATAAGGGTGCCTATAATTATAACAGATGGTTTTGTTAAGCCAGTTAAGCTGTTTGATTGGATGTCCCCAAATATTTGGCTGTATATATCTCAGATGATTTGTGGTCAGAAGCTAATGCTTAAACAAGTCTACATCTAGATTTACTTTGTACTGTGAACACAGGAATTTGACTTTCTCTTACTGTCTATCAGAATATTCCAGAAGGTGACAGGCATACCAGTCACCGGCAGATTGGACAGCACCACCCTGGAAACCATGAACATGCCTCGTTGTGGCTTAAAGGACTCGTTTAATGTCAAGCTCCTCAAATTCAGTGTAACTGGTGAGCTGGACTGCCATTGGAGTTCATATATTTGAACCAAATGTTCATTTAGGGCTCTTAGTGTTTGCAAATGTCAGACGTCATATTATACATGCGCTACAAATGTGTAAGTGGCTACTTTCATTATTGACTTACGTTGTGACAGGTATCTGGCATAAGAAGAAGCTGAGTTACAGAATCTATAATTTTGCTCCTGGCCTTGGAGAAGCTAGCACGCGAGAAGCCATACAAGCAGCATTCAAGTACTGGAGTGATGTTTCACCTCTGCAGTTCTATGAGGTCAACAGCAAAGATGCTGACATTGAACTGGCCTTTCATGGGATGGACAGTTCATGCCCTACACCATTTGATGGACCAGGTCAGTCAGAAAGGAGAAAATGCCTGTTTGGTTATTTGGAGACTTCAGACCCAAAATGTAAATGAGCGTTTCCTCTTTCTTTTTTATTGATCTGCATACTTTACTATCACTCTTATTAATACATTTATTTACCTACAGTTTATTCAGATTGTGGAGTTTATACTGAAGCATATTAATTGAGAAATACTGAAAATGGACTTCATATTGAAAGATGCATCAGAGTAAAGGCCCTTTCACACTGACTCCTATTTTTACAGATGAACAAAACACATTTCAAGTTTTGAAATAGAACACACATATATTAATGCCGTCCTTCCCACCGAGTCTGAAACTGCCGGACTCCAACACTGCGTAAGACTTTAAATCGGAGCCTGTTATAATTTCTGCACAGTCTGGATGCGTTAAAACAAGTCAGACCTCGGTTGTCAGGCAGAAAAGCTTATCCAGATAGTAGCAGAATGCTAGAGCTTATATGACAAGCAACATGTTGACGACAAAAACATGGATATTAAAAAATAGATCTGGCAGAATATAGCTGAAAGGCTGGAGGACAATGCTGATAAACCTCACAGTGACTGTATGAAACCATTTCTTTGTTTATTTAAGTGCATTCAAATCTAATCTAAAAAACCAAACTATAGCTTCCTGCACTAATCTTCATTCGTGTCTTTGTTTTTTTAAGTTGACGATGTGAAAAAGACACGGCAAGATCTCTGTGACCCATTAAGGGAAAGCAGAAGGGGACAGGGAATTTTCAGAGTGTTTAGCCAAAAAACTTGTGTGAATGTCCCACTACGTAAAAATCTGTTTTTTTTCATATGGAAAAATCGTACTTGGTGTGAAAAGGCCTTTAATCGGAGCCTGTTCTAATTTCTGTGTTGTTTGGAAGGGTTAAAATCAGGCTGACCGATCAGAGCTCGGTTGTCAGGCAGAACAACTCATCCTGCTAGTAGCAGAGCACCAGAGCTTATATGACAAGCAACACACTGACTACAAAAACATGGATATTAAAGAAAAGATCTGGTTGAATATAGCTGAAAGGCTGGAGAATGATGATGATAAACCTCACAGTGACTGTATGTAAACATTTTCTTGATTATTTAAGTGCATTCTAGTCTCTCATGACCACAAAAAACTCAAACTATAGATTCCTGCATTAATCTTTGCTTGTGTCTTTTGTGAAAAAGACACAGCGAAATCTCTGTGACACATTAACGGAAGGGAAAGTTAAGAAAGCAAAAGTGGACAGGTAGTTTTCAGAGTGTTTAGATTTAAAAAAACTTTGCACACTTACCATGAAGGTTCCACTACGTTAAAAATTGCATCTGTGCATAAAAATCGTACTCTGTGTGAATAAGCCTTAATGCAGTGCTCCTGTGCTCTCCCTGCAGGAAAAATATTAGCTCATGCTTTAAGCCCGGAATTTGGAGTGGTACATTTTGATTCGGATGAGCTGTGGACCAATGGAAAATGCTATGGAACAAAATTGAAAATTGTAGCAGCCCATGAGATTGGTCATGCCCTTGGTTTGGGACACTCCAATTATTCCAGGGCTCTCATGGCCCCTTTATATCATGGTGACTATGATGATTTCCAACTACATCTGGATGACATCAACGGGATCCAAGCACTTTATGGTGAGAACATCTTGTATGTAGTTCCCTAGCATCCCCAGATCTGTGCAGTTAGAGCTTATTAAATATAGGGTCTTATAAAATCAGTTTTATTTTTTTCTCCATATTCATCAGTACTCAGAGAAAACCCACACAGGCCTTGAACCCAGGCCTCTCGAGCTGTCAATGCATAGCTGTCACTAAGGTTCTGCTCTGATTCTATTACCGAAGATAACCTTTGAAGCTATGTAGACTACTTGGTTCACTTCTCTTCATGGTCTACATTGATATCTCTAGACAATGTCATTATTATTATTATTATTATTATTATTATTTTTATTATATTTATTCGTGTGAACTTGCTAAGCTTGTTCAAATGCAATGACTAGCGATGAGTAATCTTTTATTAATTATATTTTAAAAAGCTACCAGTGTGTACAGTGGTACCTCGGTTCTTGTCGTTAATTTGTTCCAGAAGGCTTGTTAAGAACCGAAAACAGTAAGTATCGAGCAAATTTTTCCTATGAAGAATAATGTAAATTGAATGCACACTGTATAAGGCATTATATCCATTAATGGAGCTGTACTGTATATCTGCTCCCTGATTTATGATGGGGATACGTTCCAACAAATCCATCATAAGATAAATACGACATGAACTGGAGAGTTGGAGTGTTTGGTGTATCATAGAAGAGACGAGGCTGAAGTTGCCTTCTTATTCGCATTTTACAGTCATTCACCATAAATCACTGCAGTTACATTATAGTGCCTGTAGCTGGAGATTCAGCCTCATAATAAGTAATGATAAGTAAGTTGATGTTTAAAACATTTACATTAATCTACAGTTGGCTAAAATCATTAACACAAAGCTTTTTTTATAATAAAGTGTTGAAAAACCTCATGTAATTTCGTGAGTAATGGATTGAAAGTGAAAAGTAAAAGCAAAACACTTACTCTATTGATGAACTCAGGGTGCTAGCATTTCTGCTAATGCTAACTGCAGTCTGTGTTATGGAGGACTCGGTTTCTGTTTTGCTTTCGGTTGGCTCTGATAAATGAACCTTTCTAGGACCCATGGTGACTGATGGTGACTGAATACAGGTTTAGGCAACAAGAAACAGTGTATAATCACAGACCACATAAATTGTTTATGACGTATACGTTTTGAATTTAACACGGTTGCCTCACAGCTCCAGTTCGATGCTGACCTCAGACTGTGTGGATTTTGCATGTCCTCCCTGTCCTTGTGGGTTTTCTCCGGGTTCTCCGGTTTCCTTTCACATTCCAAAGACATGCATGTTAGGTTAATAGGTGTTTCTAATTGTGTGTGCGCTACAATGAATTGGTGCCCTATGCTGGCAGCTCTCTTACGACCCTGATTTTGTGTTGATTTGATCAGATAAACTTTGAATTAACTTTCAAATCTCATTAAACCACTTACAGCTATTTTCTTTTTCCTTTTAGGTAAACCTGTTAAGAAGTCCAAAACAGACTCGCCCCAGAAGGATCATCCTCCTGTGCAGAAACAGCGACCTCTGCTTGCTAATGCAGATAAACAAATTCTGCCTAGACTACTAGGGCACAAGGAATGGTAGATTTATTGTGTTTATTGGACACACTCATTAATGATTTACAGTCTGGGCAGGTATTCATCAATACTATTTACAAATTATGCATAATCGTTACTCCCCGTAGGATTGGGAAGGAGGTGGGGTCGATATAAAAAGAACACAAAATACCTACAGAACTTTAAACATGTTTGTAATATAAAGAAAACATGAAACACAAATATATTAATGGAAGGATGCCAAAAACAAAGGCACATCTGAATAAAACATTGCTGTACATCGTAACTGCATCTTTAATACCTCCTAAGCATTTCACAACATTTAGGAGCAAACTTAATCAAGATGCTGTAGCATGACCAACAGAGAGCTGTTCATATTTTTTTGTTGCAAGAAATCAATACAGGTCTGATCAGGTTTTAAAAATTATAACAAATTATTACTGGTTATAAACAGCTGGTCACCTCAACCACTAATCAACAGTGTGGATCCACGAACAGAGGTGAGAGTTAAAAGAGCAGAAATCCATCATTAGTCTGTGTGTCTAAGTAGCTACCGAACTTGCTTGTTAGCTCACATTTCTACTACAGTTTGTTCTAATTCTGTTCATGTGTTTAGAGAGTTTTTGTGCAGATTACTCATTTCTGTTTGACATTGTGCTGCTCATTTGTACCAAGCTGTAAATGATGTTCTTAAGAGTGTGTGCCTGTCCTATTGCAGGTAGTACAGCAGTCGTGAGAGTGCGTTACTGTATTTTCTATAATTATTGTAAATTTCCATTAATTAAAAATGTGGTGTCATTACAGATGGGTGTCTATGGTAGCATTCCACTCATGTTTTCAGTGGTATATCTGACATTTATGTATCATTTTCACACAGTTTTCTTGTGAAAATACCCTTCATATGGTCAATGTCCATTTCGGTAATGTCCTGTTTCACAGAACATTGTGGTCATTAAACTGTGCATACCTGTAAATGGACAGAAGCTACAGCTACAGTGGGGCACAAAAAGTATTTAGTCAGCCACTGATTGTGCAAGTTCTTCTATTTATCTAGAAAGATGAAAGAGGTCCTCAATTTTCATCATAGGTACATTTCAACTATGAGAGACAAAATGAGAAAAAAAATCCAGGACATCACATTGTAGGATTTTTAAAGAATGTAATTGTAAATCATGGTGGAAAATAAGTATTTGGTCACCTACAAACAAGCAAGATTTCTGGCTCTTAGAGACCCATAACGTTTTTAAGAAGCTCTTCTGTCCTCCACTCGTTACCTGTATTAATGGCACCTGTTTGACCTCCTTATCTGTATAAAAGACACCTGTCCACAGCCTCAAACAGTCAGACTCCAAACCCAACCATAGCCAAGACCAGAGCTGTCGAAGGACACCAGGAAGAAAATTGTAGACCAGGCTGGGAAGAGTGAATCTACAATAGGCAAGCAGGTTGGTGTGAATAAATCAACTGTGGAAGCAATTGTAATTGACTTACAAGACCATTGATAATCTCCGTCGATCTGGGGCACCACACAAGATCTCATCCCATGGGGTCAAAATGATCATGAGAACGGTGAGCAAAAATCCCAGAACTACACGGAGGGACCTGATGAATGACCTGCAGAGAGCTGGGTCCAAAGTAACAAAGGCTACCATCAGTAACACACTACGCTGAGAGGGACTCAGATCCTGCAGTGCCAGGCGTGTCCCCCTGCTTAAGCCAGTACATGTCCAAGCCCATCTGAAGTTTGCCAGAGAGCATATGGATGATCCAGAAGAGGATATCATATGGTCAATATGAAACCAAAATATAACTTTTTTGTAAAAACTCAACTGGAGGAAGAAGAATGCTGAGTTGCATCCCAAGAACACCATACCTACTGTGAAGCATGGGGGTGGAAACCTCATGCTTTGGGGCTGTTTCTCTGCAAAGGGGACTGATCCGTATTAAGGGAAGAATGAACGGGGCCATGTATCGTGAGATTTTAAGCCAAAACCTCCTTCCATCAGTGAGAGCATTGAAGATGATATGTGGCTGGGCATTCCAGCATGACATTGATCCCAAACACACCACTTGGGCAACGAAGGAGTGGCTCCGTAAAAAGCATTTCAAGGTCAAATTTGTGGAGGGAGTTGAAAGTCCATGTTGCCCAGCAACAGCCCCAAAACATCACTGCTCTAGAGGAAATCTGCATGGAAGAATGGGCCAAAATACCAGCTACAAACCTGGTGAAGACGTACAGGAAACGTTTGAATTCTGTCATTGCTAATAAAGGTTATGTTACAAAGTATTGAGATGAACTTTTGTTATTGACCAAATACTTATTTTCCACCATAATTTACAATTAAATTCTTTTAAAATCCTACACCGTGATTTCCCAGATTTATTTTTCTCATTTTGTCTCTCATAGTTGAAGTGTACCTATGATGAAAATTACAGACCTCTCTCATCTTTCTAAGTAGGAGAACTTGCACAATCAGTGGCTGACTAAATACTTTTTTGCCCCATTGTATATTTTATTACTGGCATACGAGGTTTTCCCAGTTATTAAATACAAGGGTCTATATACAGTATCTCGCGTGGACTGTGAATGATTAACAGGTGCTTCAGGTGATTCATAATGACATGGAGCACAATCGTGTGCGTTGTCAGGTTAGGTATTATTGTGTTTACCATTATGACTTGGATGACAACTAGACATATTGTAATAATGCTGTCAAACATAAACGACTTTTTATATTACTACTAGTTCAATCGTTCATTGTCTGTGAGGGTTCGGAGTACTGGGAGTGGGATGAACTTGTTTCCATCGAGGAACTGAAATACTATCCTAAACCCCTGTCAAATATTGCTCCTGAGTTTCCATCCAATCCAGACACAGTGTTCTCCTGGACAAATGATCACATTTATGTTTTTAAAGCAGACTTGTACTGACGTGTGAGCCCCAGAGGCTTCATCAACAAGGGTAATCCACTCAGCAGCAGAGAACGGTGGATGCAATGTCCCAGTTAACTCACAATAAAGCAGCTATATTACACAGAGTATATGACCACAGTAAATGATTCATGTGTAGAAGAAGATAATACACAATACTTGAGAATATATGCCATACCATGATTGTTAAAATGACATCTGTAATTTCTCTAAATCATCTACTAGCTAGATAATTTAACTCGACATGTGCTTTGTTATTCTGTACACAGCTTTCCACTATTTTTAGAGCCTCTCATACTAACTAACTGTTAAAGTACATCCTATTTTGAATTTCATGTTTATCAGTGTTTTTACTGAGAAACATTATCTGAAACCAAGTTTGATATGTGGGCGAATACGATTATGTACACTTAAGTGTGGTGTAGGGCCTATAATGCTGTGGGGCTGTTTTTCTTTCAATGGCTTTGGGAGACTTGAGATACATAGATGCATGATGGACTCCAAGTAGTACTGTACCAAGAGATTTTAAATTTAAAGCCGTTTGCCTCAGCCAGAAAACAGACCAGTGGTTGGATTGGCAGTGATACTCAGTGGCCACTTATTAGGTACACCTCCTTTTTACACTCATTGTCCATTTAATCAGTTCCGCATGTCATATAGAAGCACTTTGTAGTTCTACAATGGCAAACTGTAGTTATATTTTATAATGATCAGGACCAGCACAGATCAGGTACTATTTGGGTGGTGGATCATTCTCAGCACTGCAGTGACACTGATGTGGTGATGGTTTGTGTGTGTTTGTGTGTGTGTGTGTGTGTTGTGGTATGAGTGGATCAGACACTGCAGTGCTGCTGGAGTTTTTAAAAACCTCAGAGTCACTGCTTAGCCCACAATTGCTAGGTTTTTAAAAGTATATATAAAAGTATAATATATGTATACATGTTTGGTCTAAAATAATGTCTAAGCAGGTGGTACATGTCAAAATAACATCAATAAACACGAGGACCCAAGGTTTCGCAGCAGAACACTGCCACAACATCAAACTGTCAATGCTATTCACTTCATCAGTCAGTGGTTTTAATTTTACTGCTGATTGGTGTCCAACCAAATTCACACAATCTTCAGAATCAAGCTTTTGACCATCCTAGTGTCCTGACTTTAACCCCAGATGAAATTTGTGCCATGAGCTAGAGAAGCGTCCACAAGACGGCCAAGTATTCTTGAGAATCTGGAGAGATTCAGGTAAGAAGTTTCTCAGGATCCATGCTCTGCATCCTAAAATCTTAAAGTTTTATAGGAGAAGACTTAAGTGTTATATTGGCAAAGAAAGCCTGCACAAAGTGCATTTTAGGATAAAGGTACTTTAATGAACATTTGAGTGACTCATTTGGAGTACAATCGGAGTCGTCACATCACACTGATAATTCAACAGGACAAATCGAGTCAAAACGCTGAGGAACAGAGACTGTAGTTTACACCCCATTTAAAATGTGTTTTTTCTTCCTTCAAAAATATCGATATTTTGAGTTGAAAATAGATGTAGCCATATATTTCTGTATGCAATAAATTTAGTAACGTTTTTGAAAGAACGATTAGAAAACAAGATATACTTTTGAAAAACCAAGCAACATTGTCGTCCATCTCTGCAGTCCACTGAACAGAATGTTCTTATTTCAAGTCTGTGACCATCAGTTTATAGCAGAACTCACTTGTAGGTGCTTTCAGTCAAAATCAAAGGTTTGAACATATTGAGATGCATCTGTTCCTTATGTAACAAGACTACAAAAAGAGCTGTTTCAACGTTCTTATACCCCAGCACATCCTCCAGCTTATCTGTGCCATCAATCTCTTCCTATAGAAACAACCAGTGACTATGTTGAACTATTTTGAAGGTAAACACAAACGAATTGCTCCTGCTTGTTGCCCCCAAAATGACTGCGTGGCAAAACTTTTTCACATCATCAGTATTCTGACAAGTCTTACTTCCTGCACTACGGTGACTAGTCCTAACTCGCTGTTTCATACTTTTGCTGACTGGGAAATTTGAGAAGTTGCTAGGGATACAATATTTACCAGCTTATATGGCACAGTACACTAGTTATGACATGATGGCTCATCAACTGGAAAATCCATTTCTCTATGAATTTGAATTTAATTTTTATCACATTTGATCTGAGACACTTTCACATACTGTCTATAATAAGGTCAGTATTGATGTATTTCTTTAAACTCTTGATTTATTAAAATCCAAAATAAACAACTGATTAATTTATCTCTCACACAAAAAGGTTAATTTAAAATGAGCCGTGTAAATAATTATATAAATGATTGAGCAATAAACAAGTAAACAAGCAATAAATCAGAAATTAACAGGAAACGTGCAATCACAGTGCTGGTATACATTTTCTGGCAGAAATTATGAAATCAGCACACTTATAGTATGTGCATCCAGCTTGTTTTACTTTGTATCAAATAAACTAACTATTGATGTGACGCCAAACTATTTTGTTTAATATCTGAACATTTGGGCTTTGTGAAGCACAGCATAAACAAATTGTTCTAATTAATGTCATATTTTTCCAGACCAGGAAAATAATATTGAATCACATAATGTTGAGGAAAACACTAAGGAATCACCTTGTATTGCTTGTCTAAAAATGCAAATATCTCCCCAGATAACTGGGAGTGCTTACAGAACTTAATGGGCTGTTGAACCTGGCTAACTGAAGGAAAAAGTGGCCCCAACAAGAGAGGTGCCAAAGAAACAATGGAAAAGATTATAAAACTTTCCTTCAACAAGGAAATCCAACATGGAGAGGCAAAAGATATTAGTTATTCCTAGTCAGCTGTGGGTAGACTATGGAAGACATCCAAGCATCAGGACTGGAAATTCATTACAATTTGCCCAAGAAAAGAATGAAAAACAAAATGAGCAGATAATGGTATTTGCATATGGAAAAGCCAAACAAAAACAACACTAACACCTAAGCAATAATGGAGTGTGAATGTTTTAATGAAAGTGATGAATCATGAATCTACATTGGCCAAGGAGTTGACAATGGAACTTTTGTCTAGTTCTGTTCCAAATAAGCATATAAAGATGACTATCTGAATAAAACCGGTGTACTTCAACTTGGCTGGACATTCTTCTTTAGGATTTATTGGTAGACAGCAGAATTCATAGTTCCATTTATCACAGCAAGTCTTCCAGGTCCTGAAGCAGCAAAACAGCCCCAGACCATCACACTACCACCACCATATTTTACTGTTGGTATAATGTTCTTTTTCTAAAATGCTGTGTTACTTTTATGCCAGATGTAAATGGACACACACCTTCCAAAAGAGTTCAACTTTTTTCTCATCAATGTTTTTCCCAAAAGTCTTGGGGATCATCAAGATGTGTTCTGGAAAATTGAGACGAGCTTTAAATGTTCTTTTTGCTCTCAGCATTGGTTTTCGTCATGGAACTCTGCCATGCAGGCCATTTTTGCCCAGTCTCTTTATATGGGTGGAAGTCATGAACACTGACCCTTAACTGGAGGCAAGTGAAGGCTGCTGCAGTTCTTTGGATGTTGTTGTGGGGTCTTTTGTGAAGTCTTGGAATGAGTCGTAGCTGGCTCTTGGGGTAATTTTTGGTCAGCCGGCCACTCCCTGGGAAGGTTCCCCACTGTTCAATGTTTTTCATTTGTGGATTAATGGCTCTCACTGTGGTTCGCTGAAGTCCCAAAGCTTTAGGAATGGCTTTCTAACCCTTTCCACCAGACTGATAGATCTCAATTACTTTTCTTTTCTTCTCTCAGTTGTTCCTGAATTTCTTTGGATATCGGCCATGTGCTTTTAAGGATAGCTTTTAAGGTTTATTTTGGTGTTACTTCACTTTGTCTGGGAGGTCCTATTTAAATGATTTCCTGATTAGAAAAAACAGAACAGGTGTGGCAATAATCAGGCTTGGGTGTGGCTAGGAGACAGTGAACTCAGGTGTGATTAAAAATAGTTTTATGTATTAACAAAGGGGCAATCACTTTTCACACAGGGCCATGTAGGATTGGATTTTTTTTCTCCTTAATAATAAACACCTTCATTTTAAATACTGCATTTTGTGTTTACTTGTGTTGTCTTTGACTAATATTTAAATCGGTTTGATGTTCCCAAACGAACACTTAAGTGTGAACAAACGTAAAAAAAACAGAAAATCAGGAAGGGGGGCAATGTAAATGTAATGTAATGTTAACTTTTCACATAACTGTAGTGTTCAGATCACTCACTTCAGTCATTTTTCCTCTAACCATGCAATCCAGATCAGGGTATGAGAAAGCAGTGCCTAGTTTGGCGGCACAGGATGCAAGTCTGGAACAAACCCTATACAGGCCACTAATCCATCGCAGGACACACGCACGTCATACACTAAGGGCATTTTATAGACAAAACAATTAGCCTAACATGCATGTCTTGGACTGTGGGAGTAACTTGGGAGTAAAAACCCACGCTGACATGGGAAGGACCCAGATCACTCAATGTGTAATAATTACAATTTATTTGAGGCATGTTCATGAAGCCAGAGTGTTCAGATTATCAAACTAAATGTGTTTTTTATGTCATATCTGTTATTGTTCATTTGCTCCAAATTGGAAAAAAAACATCTCATGTGTGGCGCGAGTCCATAATTTTATTTCTGGCACAGGAGCAGTAATGCGTAGTAAACAACAGGAATACATCAAATAAATGGCAATATATTCGTGTCTGGCAAATAAGCTTACATTCTCTGTTAGTGATGTATCCACATATAGAGAAAAAAAGTTCCTATTCGGGTCTGAATTATTTATATATAGAAAGCAGATGTAATGTACCAAATATTACCTGACAGAGCCTAGCTGTTACAAATGATCACCATGCAACTAGAAGTCCTGAGGAGGGAGATTTTGAGCTCTAGCAGTACCAAGTCCCTTGAAGTTCACATTGCAGCACTCTTCCATACCATTTAACCTTAGCCGGTCCCATTATTCCACAGTCCAAAGTAAAGATCAGTGGGTCACTCTGAGGCCTGTAAGTATGCATTTGCATGTGGGCAATGTGCCGTGACTGTTCACACCCTGAGCGCTGTAGGTGATGAGGGTGTAAAGAGGCACCATGGATCCTGTCTCATAGTCAAACTCAATCATGGTGTGATAGACCAGTGCTCAGGCTGCTCATAGACGACCCCGTGCTCATCTGCCCGTTCACGCAGGCTCGCCAGATACTCTGAGATAGAGAGGGAGAAAAAAGAATATAAATAAGGAATATATATCGGTTTTTAAATAATCAGTTTGACAAGAATTTGATTGTCAGACATTTACAGCCATTAATGCTTTAAATTTAAATATAATGGAGACATGGATGGCCCCTTCAACATAACATCATGTATGTTGTCAAACTCTTATTTATATACAACTGGAACCTGCACACACACACAATATCAGTCTCAAATTGATATCTCGCCCTCACATCTGTCGCAATGGCCATTTATGGTGACAGATGAGTTTGGTGACTTAACAACGGTTACAAACAAATAGACTTGGTGCCCATTCATTACCTGACGCTGACACAGTGGTGGGGGTTTTACCTCGAGCAAGCCCAAGTGATCATAGCAATCACATTTGTTTACAATGTACATAAACATGTACATACAAACACAGTTTCTATTCATTTACGACACAATTGAAGAAATCGTCCGTGATGATGACGTTTCTTTCTTTCTCTTGAATGATCGAAGCGCATGAAGTCAGTCCTGCGATGAATAACAGACAGGGCTGTACAGTATCTGACGTTGCAAGTTTAAAGTAGGAGTTAAAGTGCCAAGTACTGACAGTATGAAAACTTGGTGGCTTAGTGGGGTTAGAATTTCATTGCTGGCAAGACATTTTGCCACATTCAAAGTTTGGGCAACGTTTAGACTGTCCAGTGGTGCTTGAAGGTTTTAAACCCTTTGTAATCCTGTATTTTGCATAAATATGATGACCTAAAACATCATCAGATTTTTCACACAAGTTCCTACAAAAGTAGATAAAAGTAATAAAGAAAACCCAGTTTAAACAGAAATAACGTGCTGCAGCAATAAACTGCAAATAAACGTTTCCTGTAACTGTTGATGACAGTTTGCTGCACCGGCCGGCTTGGAGGAATTTTTAGCCCATTCCTCCGTACAGAACAGCTTCAAAACTCTGGGATGTTGGTGGGTTTTCCTCACATTAAGCTGCTCGCTCAGGTCCTTTCACAAACTCTTTCGAATTGGATTAAGGTCAGGACTTTGGACTTGGCCATTCCAAACATTAACTTTATTCTTCTTTAACTATTCTTTGGTTAGAACGACTTGTGTGCTTAGGGTCGTTGTCCTTGCTGCATGACCCCACCTTCTTTGAGATTCAGTTCATGGACAGATGTCCTGACATTTTCCTTTAAAATTCTCTGATATAATTCAGAATACAGGCTCAAACCATGAAACTACCCACCACCATGTTTCACAGATGGGATAAGGTTCTTCTGCTGAATGCAGTGTTTTCCTTTCTCCAAACAATTTTTCTTTGAACCAAACGTTCTATTATGGTCTCTTTCCGTTCACATAACATTTTTCCAACAGCCTTCTGGCTTGCCACGTGTGATCTTTAGCAAACTGCAGACAAGCAGCAATGTTCTTTTTTGGAGGGCAGTGGCTTTCTCCTTGCAAACCCTGCCATGGCACACCATTTGTCGTTCAGTGTTCTTCTGATGGTGGACTCATGAACATTAACATTAGCCAAAGTGAAGAGAAGCCCTCAAGTTGCTTAGAAGTTACCCTGGGTCCTTTGTGATCTCGCCATCTATTACTCTTGCTCTTGAAGTGATCTTTGTTGGTCTACCCCTTCCTGGGTAGGTAACAATGATCTTGAATTTCCCCCATTTGTAACACAATCTGTCTGACTGTGGATTGGTGAAGTCCAAACTCCTTTAGAGATGGTTTTGTAACCTTTTCCAGTCCTGATGAGCATCAACAACTCTTTTTCTGAGGTCCTCAGAAACCTCCTTTGTTCATGCCATGATACACTTCCCACAAACATGTTTCTTTAAATAAAACAGGGGGCCCACTTGCCCACTCACACCTTGATGTCATCCCATTGATTGAAAACAACAAGACTCTAATTTCACCTTCAAATGAAACTGCTGCTAATCCTAGAGGTTCACATACTTTTGCTCACTCACGAAATAATGTAATATTGGGATCCATTCCCCTCATAAAATAAATGACCAAAATATAATTTTTTTGTCTCATTTGTTTAACTGGGTTCTCTTGATCTACTTTTAGGAAACTCTGATGATGTTTTAGGTCATATTTATGCAGAAATATACAACATTCTAAACGGTGCACAAACTTTCAAACACACACGCGCACACACACCAGCACAGATATTGTGGAGAGAAAAAACACATGATCCGCTACATGCAGTGTTACTCTACACTGACACCTGCTGGATAACAAATTAATACAACGTTACATTTAGTGTACAGTATATGGAGAGGGTCTGCAGCCAGACACTACTGATATAATTAGATGTTATATGTATTGCTTAATTATGCTCCATGTATTATTTGAACGAAGGCAATACCCCATAAGCTTATAATCCATCAGTTGAATGTTTCCATATACTACATTTGTCATGTTTTCGTATGGCATGTATTTACATGTAAAATGCATACGAGTCACACAAACATTGTACTGAAATGTACAATTACTAACCTAGCTAGTTAGTACAAGCTATATCACATTATTTACTAATTAAACACCGGCTGTTTCTAATAAAATAAAGTAAATATTTTGCAGTAAAACGTTATCATTCTTGTAATTACGTTTTTTTGTACGTTGTCTCAGAAGCCACCAGTCAGAGATGTCACAACAAACAAGACCTGATGAAAATAATGTTATTGAATTGAAGTAACAAATTTTTTTGTGTTTAAGTTTATATTTTCGGCTGTATGACTGCAGGGTTTTAAGATGGAAAATGATTTATTTAGTGTCAATCAGAAAAATGTGATTATTTTGATTAACCCTACAAAAGTGCTTAATTAATTGTGAACAACGGTACAAAAATATCTTAAAGAATCGCAATTGAATGTTTAATTGTTTGAAGGCACTAACAAGTACATTAAATAGGTAATTTCCAGGAAGACAAATTTTCTTAGCTGTATATAATTCACAATATTATATATACACACACACATGTAAATACAGCCACCAGATGGCACTAGAGATTTAACATTAAACATTATATTAGATAGTATGAAATTCATAAATGGGTACTGGGTGTAAGAAATGAGTCGACTTTGCAGCTGGTTACCGGAGCCAGGACGTCCCCTGCATAACGTTTGAGTGGAGGAGGCTTGCGCCGATGTTTTCCGTCTTGACGTCGGCGTGCGTCTGTCTGTCTGATCCTCATCAGTTGGACCTGCTTTTGTTTACCACCCAGCATTACTGCTACAGAGAGAGAACAAGGGAAATGGGTTCCATTGTTATCAGCTAGGTGGTATTTAAGGTAATACCAGAGGACGAAGGTAATCAGGTACCTAGTAATCTACATGAAGCACTTTTGAAAAGTTATTTTCATTAACACTGAGAGACACACGGGAAATCAAACTGAATCATGTTTCAAAACCATAAACCTGACTCACAGAAGTGAGTCTGTAAACCAACGTGACAATGTATACTAATCATTAATATGGTCTGACAAACATTCACTAAAAAGTATCAGGGAGGACAAGTGACAGAGCCAAACCATTCACAATAAAACACTTATACAACTCTGGTGAAGTGGTGACATGTTACGGCTCAGTGTTACTTGTTCATTCTGCAATACACTGACTAAGACATGGCATTTAGCCGAATATTTGCTTTTGTTGTGACTTAACTGAAAATTAAGATACTCTGTAAGAGTAAAACTTATTCCTAGTTTCCATCCGTTTCTTTTTCCTGGTGAGGGTCGCCACGGCAACAGACTTAGTAGGTCAGCCCAGACAACTTTATCCCGACCACAGATTCCAGCACCTTCTGGGGGATTCCCAGATGTTTCCAAGCCAGTGGTATGATATAATCCCTCCACTCAGTCTTCCCTGGGGTCTCTGTTCATATGGACATACCTGGAACAGCTCTAGCAGGAGGTGACTAGGTACCGTCCTTTGTGAGATGCCCAAACCACCTCAATTGGCCCCTCTCAATCAGAAGGAGCAGGGACTCTACCCTGAAGTTGCCACTGCTTGACCAACTTTTTACCTTGTCCTGGAGAGTAAACTTAGCAACCTGTAGGAACCTCTTTTCTGTTTGTACAGACTCCGACAAGCTTACTCTTTCGATCACTACTAGAGATGCAAGGAATGCAATTTTCTTAGCTGATTTCCTTTTTTTTTAATATATAACCGGCCAATTCCGATTATCTTTCTGTCTAAGAATTATAAATGACAGCATACAGAAACAATTGCTAAATAAAAATAGCAGGAGCTGCCAGCTTATACTTGGGCCTACTCACTCACTAGCTTTAGCTTTAGCCATTGGCCACAAAATATCAATCACTGCAAACTTGCTCCAACTGTACTTTATTACAGACTTGATAACAGCCAGCTAGTGCAAAACAAAGTACAAGTACAAACAAAGACGCTGAATTGCAAGTAACCCTACTCAGGCCACACGTTTAAACAGACAGTAAGTCATACGTCACTACTGTATTAAGCTAAAACACTCTTACGCTAAATCCCAGGCATAGATGATACAAGACAATTAAAAACATGCACTGTGAGCTTTTATTAAAAAGAATACACACATAAAACAAATCACAGGAGCACAACAACCCAAAAATAAACATACCATCGAGCCGCACGCTAAACGTTGGGACCGTGAAACAAACAGGTAAGCCGCAGAGACGGTTTTAAATTTAAAACTCTTTATAGACGTGAACTTAATTCTGAATTAACAATAGTCAAAGCTCTGTGCTGTCCATGTGTGTGGCTTTGTTTGTACCGCTGTCGGCGTCACAACTGCACCAGTGCTCATTTTGACATCAAATTTTCATTTAGTTTTAGTTACAGTCTTTTGACTAAACTGCAATTTAGTTTCAGTCATAGTTTAGTCATCTGGATTGTTTTTAGTTTTAGTTGACTAATTACAATAAGATTATAGTAGACTAACTCTACAATAGATTCAGTTGACTAAAATATGACATGTAAAGCTTGCAATACGTAAATGCTCTTTTAAACATTTCCCTTGAATTCTTTAAGTCATGCACTTAGACGAAATGAATCATCTACATGCACGTATTGAAAATAATAGTATACATTAAAGTGGTTATAAGTTTCCACCAGTCTGCTTCAACTCGGTGTGGACACTCATGAGATATGTATAACAGGGCCGTTTCTCAGGCCGTTTCTCAATATGCGTACTTCTCTGTACTTGTGTTCTCGTGTACTTGTGAAACAAATCATCAGTGGCAGCCCAAGTACTGCTCCATTTCCAAGTTCGCATCTAACCAAGTCCGCTCCAAATCCCCGATGTGTTCTCGATCCGCCCATATTACCGAGGATGCATCGAAGCAGACTTGTGCGTACTTGAACAGCGAAATGGTCCCACAATGCATTGCCAGCTCCAGCCGGTAATGCCGGATGAGAGAGAACTCCCAACTGGATGTATAAGTTTCTAAAGTAATACTGTTATTGTGTCACAAAATGAAGTTATAAGAGTTTTTTTAGACGAGAATGTAGTTGTTTAAAATTCAACTGTGCGGTCAGTTTATCAAGATAAAGCTTACATAAAAAAATGCTCAAACTATTTCGTAGATGTGACAGGAAGTTATTAACGTATTTATTATACATTATGTGTGTTATTTGCTCAGAAAGTATTCTAAATATGAACTGTCTGATATAAATTGAAGTTCATAATTAAATCCCCTTCTAAAATCAGACTTGTTTGGTGCTGGCGTATGTTTGGGAAGGTTTCCATTTTATGCTTAAATGAAATCGGTCCGTTGTTACACGTAGATTAAACTGATTAATGGAAAGTAAAAGAACTGAGCCCTTCTTCCACCACTGACAGGCTTTATACAACATGTTTTAGGATTTTGTCTAGGTGTAAAAAGTAAACTGTCTCGTCTCCATAGCCAAGTACGCTGCTGTTCCAATTGTAGAATAACCAAACTGCGTCCTCCCATCATCGGGAGAATGTACTCACAAGTCGAATTTCCTAGTCCAGATTAGGAAGTATGCAAATCCGAACTTCGCGTTCTTGGTATTGAGAAACGGCCAATGACTTGAACTAGTGATGTGTCGGTCGCGACCGATCCGGCTCTAAGAGTCGGCTCTTTGAAATGAACGACGGGAGCCGGTTCCTGATTGGGAGCCGATTGTGAGCCGGTTGGGAGCAGAGACACAGAGACAGAGAGAGACAGAGAGAGAGAGAAAATAATAAATTAAGCTACAAACAATCTGATAAGCCACTAGGGAGCCGAAAGAGCCGGCTCTTTTAGTGAGCCGAGCCGAAAGAGCCGGCTCCCTGAAAAGAGCCGGAATTCCCATCACTAAATTGAACTTCGAGTGCGTTTGCACCGTACTACCGTAATACTGGTAAAATAGGAGCTCGCTTCATTTAGGTGCGGATAGCTTGACCGCAGTTTCATAATGACATGCCTGCAGGTCGTTTCAAGTTTGTTGTGTTTTACCGGAGATGGTCGCCCCACACAGTTTACAAAGAGTCTTATTTTCCTTGACATCAAATTAGAAATGTGGCCATATATCGACTATCCTCTTTCTCCCAATTGCTGCCATTGTCGAGTTGGTTTTCCTGAGAAGCAGTTTAGAGGCTAGTTGTACGATCTTCCCAGGGTCAAATCAAATTTGTGTGTCTTACCGCATTACTGATGAGATCGCTACCCAAATCGTCCCGCCTTTTCTCATATGCTATAGTTAGATGCTAAAGATCTGATTGGATGTCGCCTCTGCCGTTTTTATTCGTTGACAAAAGTGTCAATTAATTTCGTCCTAGTTTTTGTTGTTTTTCATTAATTTTAATTTAGTCATCGTCTCGTTTTCGTTAGAAAAAAAAGTGTCGTTGATGAAAACTATGACGAAAATCATTCGTCGACGAAACTAACACTGATCGACACGTAGACTGACCGTTACATGGAGAGCTTTTAAGATTAAACTTGTGCTTCACTACTCCAGACAAAGACTGCAAAACTGGTGTGGCAAAATCCAATTATCAACCTCAAACTCTTTTTCCATCACTCATGAACAAGATCCCAAGGGACTTGAACTCTTCACTAAGGGCAGGTTTTCTTCCCCCACATGATGCTCAGGTGCATGTCAAAGGTCTGCCTTGGTTGGTGCTAAAATGACATCATCATCACCTGCAAATAACAGGCCTCACATTTATCCCTCCATAACCACATTCCAGCCTTAGAGGCATGGTGATATTCTGTCCAAGATGTACCCTTGCTGAAGTTCGACTCAAAACCAATTATGTGAACACAACTTTATCGACATTCATACAGAGCACTGATTGCACAAAGTAGTGATCCCTGTGCCCCATATCCCAGCAGCGTCTCCCAGAGCATGTGCTGAGATACATGATCAAATGCCTTCTCCACATGCACAAAGCACATGTAAACTGGATTAGCATACTCTCTTGCCCTTCACAAATTGTGCAAGAGAAAAGAGTTGGCCACTGTTCCATGATCTGGGCAGTACCTGGAGTGTTCCTCCAGAATCCTAGGTCTGTCTATTGGACAGAGCCTTCTCTCCAGCACCATGGCACAGGCTGGCTTGAGGAGTGTGATATTCCTATAACTGGAACACATCCTCTGGTCTCTTTTGTTGAAATTGGGGACCACTTTTCCAATCTGCCAGTCCAAACGGTACCACACTGGACTTCCATGCAACATGAAAGTTGAACTGTTAAACAATGCCAACCCTGTTTCTAACTACCATAGTGACCTCAGCTACAGTAATGGTCTCCAACCAGGAAGGCATATCCACCAGGTTTAGGAGTTCCTCCATGTGTTTCCTCCACCGCTTAATATCCCCAGTAGAGGTCAGCACTTCCCCACCCCTGTTTAATACACCTTGAGCAAGGTTGCATCTTCTCATCTTGTTTAATAAGCTGTAATTATAAAAGCATTCACGAAGGGCCAGCACACAATAACTGGCAATTTAAACAGATAATTTAAACAGGATTTATTTAGAGATTACATTGATTTACTGACTTATCTTGATGACTGGATAATGGTGCTATTCAATTGGAACTGTTCACTGAATTTGGACCAGCTTTGAAAAGAAGTTATGCTCCATCTTTTCACGTCACAGGCTGGTTCTACAGTGGTCTATGTGAGATGCAGATATTAACCATACACACCTAAATGCACAATGATATGTATCGGTATCTATAATACTGAGGATTTTTGACATAAGGAGGAAAACTTCACACTGAAGCTCAGTTTTGATAGCTATTGAGGAAAAAATTCTCACAAGCTACTGACAGGGTAAAAACATAATCTTAAGGTAAATAGGAGTGGGATGGGCATGCCGACTAATCACTGGTAAAAATGAACTTGATGGTTTCCAACTAGATGGTTTCCAACCTGCTCGCCAATCCAATGACTATGCAAGAGCAGCGGTACAGTGATCGTCATTCTCAGTGGTCAGACAGGCTATAAAGTGGCGCTTGAAAGTTTGTGAACCCTTTAGATAAATATGACCTAAAACATCATCAGATTTTCACACAAGTCGATAAAGAGTAGATAAAGAGAACCCAGTTAAACAAATGAGACAAAAATATTATATTGGGCATTTATTTATTGAGGAAAATGATCCAATATTACATATTAGTGAGTGGCAAAAGTATGTGAACCTTTGCTTTCAGTATCTGGTGTGACTCCCCTGTGCAGCAATAACTGCAACTAAATGTTTCTGGTAACTGTTGAATAGTTCTGCACACCGACTTGGAGAAATTTTATCCCATTCCTCCATACAGAACAGCTTCAACCTCTGAGATGCTGGTGGGTTTCCTCACATTAACTGCTCACTTCAGGTCCTTCCACAACATTTTGATTGGATTATGGTCAGGACTTTGACTTGGCCATTCCAAAACATTAACTTTATTCTTCTTTAACCATTATTTGGTAGAACGGCTCGTGTGCTTAGGGTCATTGTCTTGCTGCATGAGCCACCTTCTCTTGAGATTCAGTTCAGACAGATATCCTGACATTTTCATTTAGAATTCTCTGATATAATTCAGAATTCATTGTTACTTCTGGCTTGTCCATGTGATCTTTGTGATCAATGTTCTTTTTTTGGAGAGCAGTTGCTTTCTCCTTGCAACCCTGCCATGCACACCATTTGTTGTTCAGTGTTCTTCTGATGGTGGACTCATGAACATTAACATTAGCCAGTGTGAGAGAGTCCTTCAGTTCCTTAGAAGTTACCCTGGGGTCCTTTGTGAACTCGCCAACTAGTACACGCCTTGCTCTTGGAGTGATTTTTGTTGGTCGACCACTCCTGGGGAGGGTAACAAATGGTAACAACGGAATTTCCTCCATTTGTACACAATCTGTCTGACTGTGGATTGGTCCAAACTCTTTAGAGATGGGTTTGTAACCTTTTACAGCCTGATGAGCATAAACAACTTTTTTTCTGAGGTCCTTAGAAAACTCCTTTATTCACGCTATGATACACTTCCATAGACGTGTTATGAAGAGCAGACTTTTATAGATCCCTGTTCTTTAAATAAAACAGGATCCCCACTCACACCTGATTGTCATCCCATTGATTGAAAACACCTGACTAACTTCTTCTTCAAATTAACTGCTAATCCTATAGGTTTACATACTTTTACCACTCACTAATATGTAACATTGGATCATTCTCCTCAATAAATAAATGACCAAGTATAATATTTGTACTTTTAGGACTTGTGTGAAAATCTGATGATGATTTAGGTCATATTTATTCAGACATATAGAAAATACTAAAATGTTCACAAACTTTCCAACACCACTGTACTGAGGAATTACAATTTATTTTTCTTGTTTTCTCTTTTTGGTAACTGCAAAAGTTAAAATCTCATTTAGAAAATCATTCATTCACTTTCTTATCCCCTTTATCCTTTACAGGGGTGCAGAAAAGCCAGTGCCTAGCCTACGGCATACGGCGCAAGGCACAATCAACCCTAGCTAGGGCGCCAACCCATCGTAAGGCACATACACCCACACACTCATACACACATTCAAACATGGGCCACTTTAGTGTCATTAGTTAAGTTAACCTAAAGCATGTCTTTGGACTGTGGGATGAAACCGGAGTACCTGGAGTAAACCCACACAGACACTGGGAGGACATGCAGACTCCACACAGAATGGACCCAGACAGATGTGAGGCAACACTGCTACCGACTGAGCCACCGTGCTACCCTTTAGAAAATCAACAAAAATTCATTTGACCATGGATGTATAGACTGTGTAAACAATCACAGGTTGCTGAGGCCAAAAATAAATGCATGTTGCTTATCCTCGAACATAACACTGCTGGTGAGGTGGCTTGTCCTGTAACAGAATTTGTGTAACATCTTTGGATATAATGAACGCAGTTCAAATACTGTATGCAACAGCCATAATTATGAATGCAGTTGTTTTTCTCTTACCTTCAGGATGTGAGAGTCCTTTAGCAGTAAATTTGCGCTGCACCAGTATTCCTAGAGCTGCGACCACAGGCCAGGTGCCCACAATCAGCCAGCTGTTCCAACATAGTGCCTCCTGCTCATTTCTCCGTAACCCCTCGTATGCCCGCCACACCAGCACTGGAGTCTCTGTCCAGTAATCCACACATGCCATCACCATTGCAGAGCCCAGTGTCGCTGTAGCCATCATGGTCATATCTTTCTGCCAGCAGAGTGTCAGTATGGCGAAGAACACGCTGGTGCCCAGTACCATGCCTGCAGGGACCCAAATGGGACTGAAGATGGCATAATACTGTCCTATTCCCACCAGTGCGGTGATGGAGAAAAGCAAGCCCAGGTGGAATCCAGTGAGGAAGAGACCTACACAACGCACCAGCACGCTCACCAGACCTCCCAGTAAGCCGAGGCCCAGCGAGATGCCAGCCCTGCTCTCAGCATCAAGTGGAGAGTCCAAGAGCAGCTCTCGCAGACAAAGCAGGTAGCCTATAGCCATCCCAAATGCTAGACCAGAGAGGAACATCACCATTTTAAAACAGCGGTACCCTGTAAAAATGCAAAAGATTAGAGAATCTTGTCACATTTGGGTTGTGTTTTTTTTTTTTAGATTTGTTCCACTTTTCTTTTAATTATAACTTCTTCATTGCTAAAAAAGATACCAGGGGCTGCTGGCTTGTGCCTGCCTGGCTCTGCACTCTTGCTTGCTATAGCTTTAACCTCTTTGACTTTTTTTAGTTTTGTCAAATTTCGCATATTCAGTAGGGTGATGCTGTTTTAAACATCTTATTAAATTTGTTGTTGTTGCCATGTATGTAATCAAAACAGCACGCTGAAGAGCTTCTGAAGAGCTTCCATGGTGAAGACATGGCTGTTTCCGAAATAGATTACTACCTCCTCATTGGTATCCCTACACCCTCATTAGTACTGTGCTATTTAGGGTGACCATTTAGCTTTCAAAACACACAACCAAAATCCTCATCATTAATATGTGCCAGCAGCGGTCTCAAACAAATCAGTGAGTGACTGAGTCGTATTTAAAGCTCCTTACACACGTGAACCAAATTATAAATTAGAATTATTTAGTAAAAGTGGTGTTCTGTTTATGTGTGGCGGTGTTTGTGCCGAGGAATGTCCAAGTGTAGTGAACAACAGAGAATTGGTTATATGAGACTGATTGATCACACTGAAAATCGGCCGATCATTTGCCACATCTCTAGTTTCAAGCCATGTTGCTGCTTTTTCTCAGCACCAAATCAAAAGTTTGTGTGATACCCTTCATTTATTACAACTTTTGGCCCTAATCTTGGACTCTATCACACAGAACACGGCATTAAAGAATTATGAACATACAGTGGTGCTTGAAAGTT
>JAJAGP010000404.1:210000-308299 GCA_025084515.1 Ancistrus triradiatus | reverse complement strand
GGAACGCCTGTGCTAGACAGATGAAAATGGGCAAGTGGTTCACCTTCCAGCTAGACAATGACCCTAAACTCACTGGCTAAAATAGCTACAAGGCCGTGGATTAGAGAGGAAGGTCAGAGTCCTTGAGTGGCCAAGTCCTGACCTAAATCCAATAGAAAACCTGTGGACTGTCTTGAGGAGAACTCTTTACCACAAAACTGGACTGAACTCACAATTCTGCAAGGAATACTGGGCAAATATCCTTCAATCTAGGTGTGCATAATTGATAGAGACATATTCAAACAAATGGAGTTAAAGTTAAATGTTAAAACCGAACAAAATGAATGGTTTTATTTTCAGAATATAAGACAAAAAGGTGACTAAACTGGGTGGCATAAGCTTCTATATAGGCACTCTACAGTCACTGTATGCAATCCTGTGTGCTATCCTTGCAGTGTTCCAGATTACATGAGGAATGCAAAATACATAGTTGATTTTCTATTTTGTAGCTAATGTCCTTACTATTTGAGGACTATCTAATTATTATTTAAATAATTAGATTTAAATCATAAACTAAACCAAAAATGTCATAGCTTTAATGTGTAGATGATTTAATTTTGTCATCAAAATATGATTGGGCTCAAAAACTCTGAAAAATGCTCTATTAGTTTTATATTTTAATATAATTAAACGTCTAGTACAGTGGTGCTTCAAAGTATTTCGAACTCTTTAGAGTTTTTCAAAATTCTGCATAAATATGAACTAAAACACCAGCAGATTTTCATCAAGTTCTAATGAAAACAGATAAAGAGAACCCAATAAGACAAACAAATAATTTGTTTGATGTTTAAATACTTTTGGCACTCACAGATATCTAATATTGGAACATTTTCCTCAATTAATAAATGACCAGGTATAATATATAAGTTGTTTAACTGGGTCGTTTGTCTACTTTTAGGACATGTGCAATGTCTGATAACGTTTTAGATCATATTTATGCAGAACTACAGAAAATTCTAAAGGGTTCACAAACTTTCAAACTGGAAGTCCATGTGAAACAACCAGTAACCAGAACTTCTGACTAAATCTGACCAAACCATCTATTAACACCAACAATGTCTCGGCACATACTCACCACAGAAGCAGTAGAGAATCCCTAGCATGAAGCATATGGCAGAAGCTACTGAAGGAATGACATCATATTTCTTCCTGACCTCCAGAACACAGCTATCTGTTGACACCAGTGTGGGTATCTCTCCCTCTGTCACGAACGCAGTGGGGTCTGTCATCGTGGCTCAAGAGTTCAAAATATGACACAAATGAACAGTTGGCCTCTCATTCCAAACAGGTACCTGCAACCCTTGATCATTTTTGTGGGAAGTATGTTTCTTAAGAATTACTTAGAGTATTAAAATTGGGGGGAAATCCATTTTCAGTCCAAATGCACCTTAAGGACCAAAGCACCTAAAAGAGCAAAAGAGAAAGTTGTTATCTAAAAACATCCTGTAACTGAATGGGCAGCCTCACTTAAGCTCCATAATAAAGTGTTGTTATCGTGATGCTAAATTTTTATTAGGAAAGAACAAGGCCAATATCTATGGGCTAGTTGCTGGAAAAACATTGGACTGATTAATAGAACAAACATTTCCTGTTTCAACATGACGGCCCAAATTACTCAAAGCTTTTCATGAATTAGTGTTTCCTGTGCATCTTCATACTCCTAAAACATATCAAATGGGGAAAATGGAAAAAGTATGGCACTAGAGAAAGTTCAGACATTCCTTAGAGCACTCGTTCTCCCATCCTAAATGTCATCCTTTTATACTATATTATAACTCCAAAAAAATCCTTTAGCAATGGAAACACCTGTAACCTCTCTGCCCTCTCCCAAGTTCTGGCAAGTCTGAGGGAAGCTGGAATCCTGTTTCTCGCTGTCCTTCTGTGCTGCTATCAGCCAGCTTTCTTCACCCAAACACAGGATGCAGGTTTAGGAAGTGAGTTTTGCTTCACAGTCTCATTGTTCTATACATATGGCAAACTGCTTCACTTTTACAGTTTTCAGCAATTCAGTAACAAATGCACTTAGTTTCCTTTACTCAGCAGCATCGGTCAGCACAGACAGGTTTGGTTGGAATAGTAGCAGCTCAACAGTTGAAATTTCAGCAACGTGGAATCATTTCACCCTCTCCAATGACATTAAACAAGAGATTTGTAATCATACCTTATGTGAGATTTACAGCTCGGTGTATTCCAATTTTGCATTCAGCCAAAAATGTATTCCTATGCCTCACTACTTTCCATATATGATACTGAAATCTATATACCTGAAATAAAATATATTTATATAAAAAAAAAATATATATATATATATATATATAAAATATATCTATATACTTGTTGAAATAAAACGTCAGGCTACAGAGGCTGAAATTCATGACATCAATCCAACTCAATGTCTGTCATATCCATATGACCCTGACCAAGCATAAATAAATGATTGGGACTTGACATCATCATGTCATCATGTTTTGGGGAATATAACTGTTTGATTACATATACACACACACACATACACATACACATACAGTGGTGTGAAAAAGTGTTTGCCCCCTTCCTGATTTCCTGTTATTTTGCATGTTTGTCACACTTAAGTGTTTCGGAACATCAGACTAATTTAAATATTAGTCAAAGACAACACAAGTAAACACAAAATGCAGTTTTTAAATGAAGGTGTTTATTATTAAGGGAAAAAAAATCCAAACCTACATGTCCCTGTGTAAAAAAGTGATTCCCCCACCTATTTAAGGACATCACTTAATTAGGACCTGTCTGACAAAGTGAAGTACACCAAAAGATCCTTAAAAGCTACACATCATGCCAAGATCCAAAGAAATTCAGGAACAATTGAGAAAGAAACCATTTGAGATCTATCAGTGTGGAAAGGGTTATAAAGCCATTTCTAAAGCTTTGGGACTCCAGTGAACCACAGTGAGAGCCATTATCCACAAATGACGAAGACATCACAAAAGACCCCACAACAACTGGGCTGGGCATAAATGGCCTGCATGACAGAGTTCCAAGACGAAAACCACTGCTGAGCAAAAAGAACATTAAATCTCATCTCAATTTTTCCAGAACACATCTTGATGATCCCCAAGACTTTTGGGAAAACTTTCTGTGGACTGACGAGACAAAAGATTTGAACATTTGGAAGGTGTGTCCCCCATTAACAATATGGCGTAAAAATAACAGATTTCAGAAAAGAATGTTATACCAACAGTAAAATAAGTGGTGGTAGTGTGTGATGGTCTGCGGCTGTTTTGCTGTTCAGGAACCTGAAGACTTGCTGTAATAAATGGAAACTATGAATTCTGCTGTCTACCAAAAACTCCTGAAGGAGAATGTCTAGCATCTGTTCGTGACCTCAAGCTGAAAAGAACTTGGGTTCTGCAGCAGGACAATGATCCAAAACACACCAGCAAGTCCACCTCTGAATAGCTGAAGAAAAACAAATGAAGACTTGAGTGGTCTAGTCAAAGTCCTGACCTGAATATTATTGAGATGCTGTGGCATGACCTTAAAAAGGCCGTTCATGCTTGAAAACCCTCCAATGTGGCTGAATTACAACAATTCTGCAAAGATGAGTGGCCAAAATTCCTCCACAGTGCTGTAAAAGACTCATTGCAAGTTCATACTAGTTCATACCATGTCCCGTTGTCCCTTATAAAGGACATTAAAAAAAAAACGTCTTTTGGGAAAAAAAAAATTCCTTTTTTTCATCTCAGACTTATTTTATTTCAAAATTACTGAAATGATCAAACTTTAGTTTTCCTGGGTCTCAGGAGGATATAATTTATAGACAATTATACAGACACAAGTTTCTACACCAATGGTCATGTGACTTAAATTAGCACACACAATTTGATAGATTTAAACAAGTAAAAGTGTTAGTCAAATCTTAAACATTTGACAGTAGACTTGTTTTCTCTAAATGTGTGAATACCCTCGAAATTAAAGTAATACTCAAAATACGTTCTGAACCCAATTTTCTATATATGATAGGATTCTGACTCTCTCTCTGCAAAGGAAACTAGGTGTGATGGTATCAAACTTTAAGAAAGTCTGCTCATGTCAATGATTTACACAGTCCTATCACAATATTATGACTCACTATCCATTATATCAACCTCTGTTTACCATTTAAAAGCATGTTGTAGTTCTTATTACAGACTATAGGCCATCAGTTCTGTTCTGGACCCCCACAGATCAGGTATTATTTGGATGGCACTGTGACACTGATGACACTGATGTGAAGCTGGTGTGTTAGTGTGTGCTGTGCTGAGTGGATGAGATACAAAAGTGCTGCTGGAGTTTTTAAACACTGCGTTCACCTTGTAGATGAAAGTCAGAATGTTGTAGATGAATCTGTTGCACAATGTGTGTTAATTGTCTTCTAATCCTTCATCAGTAGTCACAAGATACTGCCTACAGGATGCTGTTGGCCGGACATTTTTTTGTTGGTTGGCTATTTTCAGTCCAGCTTCGTTTAAAAACTCCAGCAGCACTGTTGTGTCTGATCCACTCATACCAGCTCAACACACCATGACCACACCAGTGTCACTGCAGTGCAGAGAATGATCCACACTCAAAATAGTACCTGATCGGTGAGGGTCCTGAACCACTGAAGAACAAGGCTAAAGGAGGTAAGAAAGTATGAAAAGAGAAACTGATGTCCGCTAGTCTGTAATTATAGAACTACAACATGCTTATATGAGTAAAAGAGGCTGATATAATGCATAGTGAGTGCAGAAATAAAGGATGGTCATTAAATGTGATTTTAAAAACGGTGCATGTCTCATGGATTAACAAAATAAACTGTCAACTAATCAGGATTACTGACACAGTGTTTAGGGCAAAATTGTTGTACACTCAATTAAAACAGTGAAATAGCTCTTGTGTTGTTGTGGGCATGGTTTATAGTACATCATGGGGATTCCAAATGTCTGCACAAGGACAGAAAGATCTGAATGTTTGGCATGGTGGAGACATTTTGCTGGTCCCTATAGGCAAACTGCCTTTTTTTTTTTTTTTTTTTACAGAAAACTGCCAACTTGCTTTTTTTTAAAATGAATTTTATGTTATTGTAAGAAGTCTTAAAAACTGTTCTTGAAAATGTAATATGAATAGTATTAATATTTAAGGAGATAATCCCTCTTTTATGCATCAAGGCCAGTATGTTCAATGATCTTGAAAATGATGCCACACCCTTTCAGTGCTTGGATATACACACTGGCAGGAATTTCTATTTTTGGTGGTTAGTGTTAAAATACTAACAATGCTGAATACCAATTAAACCCGGTTTTGTGCCAGAACTCTACTTAAGATACTACTTTAATAAAAATAGATAAAAAAACTAAAGAATAAGTAAGCAGTACTCGAATAAGAAAGACCACTTAAGTATATGCAGGTTAATACATAGATGTCTGAGAATCCTTACCGTTTATTAATACTACAGTATAAATGAAGAGAGATCCCACAGTGTATTATAGATACTTTTCCCACAGTTGCCAGGTCATTCCCAGCCATGGTTACTGCTTTTAGAAATGGTTTGTTTGGGAATGAAGCTGTACAAAAGCTGCAGAGGCCAGCAGAGAACGTGTGTGCATGCTGATGCCTACTCTCTCATCAGAGCTTCCAGAAACATGTATACTGACATCGTAAATGGCAGCAAATCATAGTTTGGCTATTTTTGGCTCATATAAGAAAAAAAAAATTCAGAACTTCTTCTACAACAGATCTATTCACCATAACTGTACTGAATGTACGCTCATGCAGCACCCTTCAATTCCACAATAATAAGCTGTCCAAGTATCTCCACGTGTGCTAGCCAACAGTCTAAGCCAGGGCGAGAGCCAAAGTGGACTAACGCAAGCTTACTAGGCACAGGCACACATGCTGCTGCTGTAGGATTACTGCAAAGACCCGAGAAAACACTTTCCCACAGTGCAACAGATTAGTGAAACCTTTAAAGGTTTATGGAAATGCAAAGATCTTCAATATCTTTGCAATAACATGCTTTTCCATTTCCAACGACAAATTCCAAAATTAGTCTTTCATCGCAAATAGGCTGCAGTCAACATTTGTGTCTTGTTGCCTAATATTTAACAATAGAAAAATGTCTACTGGGTTTTACACTCTACTCATGTTTCGATTCACAAAACTGAGTTCACAATGTAATTTCCTTTAGATTTTTTTCTTATTTCTGAGGTGTAAACATTGTAAAACAATGCATTTGACATATTTCCTTGAATATGTTTTTAAACAAAAATCTTTAGTCCACTGCAATTAAATGAAACTACCAGAAATAGAGGGTTAAAAATGTATATAAAATGTGCTACTGTAATTGTACCAATTATTAAATAACCAAGTAAGAACATTCCTTTATTTCTGAAGAATAGCAATTCAGATGTTTTATGATGGCCTAACTTATGATATTTCAACTTTACATTGGAAATCCGATAATAAACAAATGCACGTTTAGCAGAAATCGTACTCTGAATTTTTTATTTTCCAGGGCAAGCGAAATGCAGTACTCTCCAGCATTCAGAAGAGGAAGTCGGTACTGAGTGCCGTAGGGAATCACGTGACGGCAGTGATGAGTGCTAGGAACTGTAGTGCGGAAAAGCCGTGGTCGTGCAATACAGCCTTTCACTTTCAATACAGATATTTAATACTTTATTATAAAATAAGCTTTGTTATTTTTTTGTGCAACTGTAGCTTAATATAAGTGCTTTAATCATGTTCAAGGTTATGTTTCAAAACGTCATATATTAAACTCCTCGATTTATGATAAATCCAACTTATGGATTTGTCAGAACATATCCCCATAAATACACCTGTATAAATATTTAAACAAAAAATTGAAATAAAGTAGAAGGTTTTAAATGCATATGAGGGCATGACGTATGATTGGTCCTCTGGTGTTCAAAAAATGTAACTGCATTAGATGGCATAATAAACAGAATGCAAGTGACATTGTCAATCTCTCTGATGCATATTGTGCCATTTTTGCATCGTTACACCCCTACTGTCTACCAGTAGAGACTTGGCTATACAGTTTACAGCACAAAACTTATAGATCATTTCACTTTGATCTAAACTAACCTAAAACAGAGATGCTTTCCTCAAGCAGAGTGGGCAGGGGTTTTACTCTGCGTATGAAAGAGCCACGAGGAAGGACATTCCTCGAGTGAGCCACATTTCATCGAAAAGGGGCAACACCTGAAGAAGAGAAACTTGTGATTGCCAGTGACTTCTACTGAGCAGACATTGTTTGGTTTAACACAAGTCCGACACTGTGCAGTAAAACATTTGTAAAGTTTGAAGCTCAGAAAGGGTTGGCTGAACAATTTGCAAAGAAATAAAATATTACAAGAAATCTACCCTCATGTAAAAGCATAACGAATGCCCTTGATTCTTACATTTGTTAGGACAAGTCCCCAATTTACACAGTTTTTAAAAAAGGTAATATCGTAATATAATGGTTTAAAATTGTTTACTGTTGTTGTATGCTGCCATTTTGACAGTGTTTTGGATTTTTACTATTTTATCATATAACAGTTATTGTGAATGACAATGTTGACATTATTGGTTCCAAATAAATGTTATGAAATGTGACCAAGTAGCAAACTACTAAATTCTTGGATTTAAAGCCAAACTGCTGATGCACCAAGATTGCAGAAGAAGGGTGCTGCCAAAAAGGATAAAGAAGTTGACACAAGCTGTAGACATCAATGCCTGCTGCTGTTGGTGGTTTAGATCACATGCTTGGTATAGCACTTTTCACACACACACAGTTCATAGAAAAAGGTTTTTGACAAACTGAGCATGATAACTGGGTCTCAGGCTAACCAAAGTTGGAGGCAAAAGCATGAAGCTGTTCAACAAAAACAGTTTACTGAATAAACAGATATTCGATATATAACCTCAGTATAACCTCATTATCTCGCGCCCCCGTTATCTCACCAACCTCATTTCTCGCCACCTGTGATAACAGGCTTTCCATCCATGCATTTTACCTCAAAAAGATGCCAACCTCGCCTCTAAGCCTAATCTGTGACAAATGTATAGTAATGAAATTCTACCCCGCTAAGCCGCCATGTTTCAGACCGTCAGTAGATGGCACGTTAATCCTAGTTTAAACTTGCAGTGCCGGATGATGTACAGCACCTGTCTGTTATCAGAGACGTTATATAAGGAGGCGACTGGTCACTGGTTAAAATATGAATGGGACTGTAGTACAGAAGCCCTGCCCCATCACTAGAAAGAACCAATCTGCATATTAGTAAATGTCTCAGAGAGGGAGATGTGGCAAGTCTTGGCCCCTTTGTAGTGGCGGGATGCACATGCGCAGTAGTCAGAATAACTTGTTATTTTTCAGTGTTATTTTAACCCAACAATGCAAGAACGTTCACGTACCATCATTTTTGTCAGATTATACTAGCGATTCTAAATATGCATTTTAAATGGTAATCTCTCTTTCAGTTTCACATATACAGGTATATGAAACAGACATGGACGAGATAACGAGTTTATATTGTTTTGATATTTCAACACAATGAGCTTATTTGTGTACAGTAATTTTAATTTTAGATTGCACTTATATTTCTAGGTATTAAAATTAGCCTTTAATACTAATGTCTTAGGTTTAAAAGCATATACAAAATGTGTGTTGTTTGCATTGTTTACACTTCAGAAATAAAAGGGAATATTTTTTATCAAATGTAAAATCGATAATCGTGAGAAAAATTATGAACTCTGTACCATGAATTGAATCAACTCGTGAGCAGAGTGTTTTGTTACACCAAGTATGTACTAAAATAGATTTACATTAACACAGTCTGTAGTTTAAAAATGTGTTTTGTGATAAAGGTAAAATAATAATAATAATAATAATAATAATAATAATAATAATAAATATAACCAGGAATATCATTACCAAAGATAGAATTGCCTTGATTTACATTCGTGTGAAACTGCTGTATTCTGATAAGTATTTGTACCCCAAAAACACTAGGCACAGGATGGGCACATATCATTTTACACCGTGGAACTAGGATGGTATGTGACATGTTTTTTTGGTCTCATCCTGACATATATAAATGACTTATATAACCAGTGGTGGATATTTAACCCTGGTCACCAGGACCTGGGTATGTCCGGTACCAACACTACCTGTTTTCTTACTTGTGTTACTCGAGATTTTAATTATGAGACGAGGAGAACCTGTTCAAGTTCACACAGAGTAAGTGTGGCAAAGGACTAAACCTGGTCCCCACCACCCGTTTAACACTAACACAAACAACCAAAACAATTGTTATATTATTGCTTAATTAACGTTTTGTGTTCTTTCGGCAACTTTGCAAAACATCTTCAAAACTCTAAATACACTGCCTGGCCATAAAATGTCACTCACTCTAATATTATAGCACTTGCTTTGGTATCATTTACACAAGCTTCTGCTATGTCACAACAATTATTTCTGTCATTCATGCGTTTGGAAATGCTGTTATTTTCACTATTAAACATATCCCTGAGTTCTACTGTTGTTTTTCACCAAACATTTAAGTGATCACGGTTATTCAAGATTTTTTTTCCGACCACATTCCTTAATCAAAGGTGATGTTTCCCCACTGTCCTTCCACTTTTTAATAATGCGTTGGACAATTCTTAACCTGATTTTAGTAGTTTCAGCATCCTCCTTAGATGTTTCTCGGCTTGATGCATGCCAATAATTTAACCCTTCTGAAACAGATTAACATCTTTTCCACGATCACAGGATGTGTCTTTTGACATGGTTGTTTAATTAACAAATGAGAAGCTACTCACTACAGTTAGGGTTAAATAACTTGTTGCCAGCTGAAACATAATCACCAATAAAGTAATTATCCGATGAGAGGCTCTTATCTATTTGCTTAGTTAAATCCAGGTGGTGACCTTTTTTTGGCCAGGTAGTGTATATTTATTGGGCTATATGAGTAAAAGGAAACACTTACCTAGAAACGAAGACGGTCCCCAGAAGAAATGGTGATTTGAAGTATACACGAGTAAAACTTGAAGTAAAACTTAGTTGTTCAAACACTTCGGACTTTTCAAAACATTGTAGAGGAATTAAAAGCTCCGACTGATTATACGAACAAACCGCAGTAATGGTCAGATCAGCAGCTTTCACACACTCCATTTAAATCCACCTAACCCTCCCCATCTGACACTCATGATGCCATTCCAGCGCGTCCCCATCTGCCACAGAACGCGCTCAGGAAGGAGGTTGCCAAGTATTCTAACTGAATAACCATTCTGTTCAACAATTTCGGGATTAAACGCTATGTCAATATCAAGCTCGAGTGGCAGCGCGGATAAGTAGACGCTATCCCTTAAATTAAGATTTTTATTATCACCTTTAATATTGTGTTCATTAAATTATATTAGGCTTATATTTGTGTCAATTGAAAGTTTGATAGAGTAAATTGCTTTGATCTGGCAACCTTTTGGTAGAGAAGCGGTCGTATTTAAATTACATTTCCGTTTGAATTCTGCGCATTATTGTAAGAAGACCTTATTTATTTTCAAATTATCGATGTTAAAACTTTCAAATTTAGCTTAGAAAAAAATATTAAACTATACTAATATTATTCTGTCTTACTTTGTAAAATACATCCCTTGTCGTTGTTGCTACAATCAGGACAATTACAATTACATTTGCGTTTACCTTGATTTCAGTGTCACATAGCACAATAGCTTTTTCCTTGCTTTATGGGGAAAACTAGGGGACACTTGTACTACTAAAAATATAAAATATAAACACTAAGGATAACTTGAGCTTGCGATACTGGTTCGTACTGGGACACAGAAGGCTAGAAGTTAGCACACTACTTCCATATAGTAAACATGTAATGCATGTTCAGATTACGTAGTGGACGTATTTTAGATCATTTTTTTGCTGCAATGGGTCCACGTGTGCAACTTGTTTTATGCTTGTAATTAAAAATGACTATATAATTGTCAACATGACTGAAAAACTGGACTACCATTTTCCACTGATTTTGAAACACCCTGCAAATGAACATGTGAAAAAAGAAAAACAATGCTTTATGATTAGGTTGCTAGCTTCAATGTGAGTTATCTACAACCCAAATTCAGGAGTATCAGAAGTATCTTTTTTACACTAACTTTGAATTATATTTAATTGCAGACAGTCTGAACCCAAGATATTTCATATTTGTCTGGTTAGCTTTATTTCATTTATTAATATACATCCATTCCTGTGTTTTGTGCCTGCATCTCCTTCAAAAAACCCTGGGATGGTGAAATATTTATCACGCTGTAACGTTATCGTTCTCACCACACTTAAAAGAAATTGAAACCTCCAGATTCCTTGACTTGTTTAATGATATTAAGCATTGAAAGAAATATACATATATTTTTCAATCTGTCTTTGAGGAACATTATTTTTAAACATTTCAATCATTTTCTCATGCATTAGTTGACAAACTGGGGATCCTCTGCCCATGTTTGCCCCTCAAATACTCAGCCCTTCTTGATTACTGCTTTTGTACCAATAATTACCTGTTGACATCACCTGTTTGAAGTCTCATGATTATTTTTCCCCTCAATTCTATCTCTAGATTGCCCCCATCCCAAATATTTTTGGAATGTGTTGCAGGCCTGAAATGCAGAAATGGATGTATATTAACAAATTAAATTAAGTTGACCAGATAGAACAATAAATATCTTTGGCTCATACTGACTGCAATTAATGTAAGACACACCATGGGGGTATTTCAGAAATCAGGTTTAAGAAACTCTGAGTTCAAACCTGAACTCTGGGTTGACTAACTCTGAACTGTCAAACTGAGTTTTCAGTTTCAGAATAGGGGATGACATTTAGTTCAGTCAACTCCGAGTTACTTTAACCCTAAGTAAAGCTCGTGCACGAGGAGATACAAAGCCCTCATCAATGGAAAGTAGATAACACGAATCAGCACAGCACCGGGAAAAAAAAGGGCTTGATCTTCAGACTTCAACCCAGTGGAATTAGAAATAGCTGGGCATACATAATATGAGCATATGTTTAGGAAAAAATAAAATTGTAGCAGAAAAAGAACGTGAGCTGGTGTGGCAAAACATTGCTGACTGAGTCAGTGAGTAATAGCTGAAGAAAGTTTTATTCCGATTGTTCCACTTATTTTATTTTACGTGTGAGTGCACATGTGCAATGCAACAAGCACAAAATGTAGCTACTTATCGGGAACTGAGGATGAAACACAAATTGTAGTTCAAACTGGTACGGTATAATATAATTACATGCAATTGTGATGTTGTTTAGCCTACCCCTACCTAATTAAATAACATTCAGTGGTTATGTCATATATTTACATTTTACATTTACGTCATTTAGCAGACGCCCTTATCCAGAGCGACTTACAGTTGATACAGTCTTACAATCCAAGCAATTGTGGGTTAAGGGTCTTGCTCAAGGACACAACAGTGGCAGCTTGGCTGAGGTGGGATTTGAACCCTGGACCTTCTGGTTCATAGTCCTGCACCTTAACCACTAGGCCACCAGAGTCCCGTATATGTATATATGTAAGTAGCTAGTGAAATTTCCTAAGAGAGAGAAAAAAAGTAAATTGTTCAGCCATTCCGACACTGACAGTATTTCTTATTATCTATTTGAAAGCAACACCTACAAAATTTGTTCATTGTTGGATGTGTTCAAATTTGACCACCATTATAGCCAATACAAAAAGACTGAGGGCCAAAAACAGGTGGGGGTCCACCACCACCATTCATAGAGGCTGATAAGATGGCCCTCATTCAAAACACTGGGTGACCTGTTGCTGAAGGCATCCCTGGAGGAAGCTCATCTGACCTTGCCACTCCAAGGACCCAGCGACCTACAGAAGAGGGTAGTCATTCAAATTAAGGATATCAACTTATGTACGTTCATCGTTTTGCCACTGTGGGATCAGTGATGCCCACCCATCCATACTAGTCACAACGTGGCACACAGATTTTTTTGTAGCAGTACAATTCTTTGTAATTGACTGCTGTTACTTTTCCAGATTTTTCATGTTTGATGGTGACTCAGAGTTACATATTTGAAAAATTGTGATGTGGCCTGCACACTGTCATAGAAACAAAAGTCCAATTAGGTAAATTGTCTGGTTTAAATTAGTTAAATTAGTAATATTAGTTATAATTTAACTGTCTAGTATTTTACATTTTCTACCAGTTGCTGCTGGTGTAATCTGGTGGAGCCATAACACACCTCCATGCAGGTGTAAGTACTTTTAATACTCGACAGAAAACTTTTCATTTTTATTACAGGAAGGTAATGAGGAAGCCTTGTCAGCTGCCACGGAGAGGGAAGATACAGAGAGGCCTACTGAGGTTTACACCTAAAAGTCACATCTAACAGTTTATTATACAGAGTGCTGCTGGAAAGTACAAATATGGAAGAGGGTCCATGTACCTCCACAGAACAATGTATCTCAGTAAGATGTTGTTCAGAATTGGCCCATGACATAGACCTGGCACTGTAATATTCAATGTCATTTTTTGTGTTCCTGTTAGAAAAAAATCAAAAAATCTAATTTAGAAATGGACCACATAACTTGCAGATAGAAAAGACAATGATGGAAATACAACTGCTGGAACATTAGTTAAAAGTGGGTGATGTGCCCACAGGTGGATGATTTTACTTGTTTGAAAAACACAAGAGATACTAACCTCTGTACTTAATTTTTACTTGCAGGAAATAAAGAAGACTTCATAAAAAGACAGGAACATTGTTTTTATTTGACACTGGGGAGGTGATAGGCTAATCAGTAATGATGGTAGCAAATTGTGTCTCTCACTGCTCTTCCATCTCATGCATCAGCAATTTGGTCAGGATTTATATCAGGATCGGTCACTGTATTAGTGGGACATTGTCTGATCACCGACCATTGAGAATCCCAATGGTCATCTCTACCTTGGCTTGTGTCTTGCAGTGAACTAAGTAATAACATTGCCGCGGACAGGCTCAGGATCAGAGCAAGGGGTCAGCAAACAGGGCTAGCAGGTGTACCTTCTGTCTGTAATAATCAAACTCTTCTGTGATAGATAATACAAGGATACAGTTTAAATTATCATTTGCAAAAGGAAGTAAATATTGATTATGATAGGATATGGTTATATGTACTGTATATCTTCACCAGGGGCTAATGTAGAATTCAATGTACACTTAAATTTGCAAGTCATGCACAGACCCAGGCCACTTTGCTTCCACGTTGCTGTTGATGTGGGCTGCATCACATATATAAGATCATCACCTATGATCTTCACAGTGCAGAACAGTAATGAACTGCAGTGGCTGTATTGGGAATTACATTTAATTTGTAATGCAAAAATGCTATTATGTGGGCCTACCTACACATTAATGCTGTGGAAAAACATCATATTCACTTAATATCCTTCATTTAGCGAAGAGCGCCATCTATGCAGCCAATCACAGTAGAAAAACTCAACACCCTAATATTAAAATCATATTAACTGATTCAAGTCTCAAAGCGTCATACTAAATAAACTATTGCGTAGACTGATATTTTTGTGGAATTCTTTGATCATTTTTGGGGGTCTGTGACTTTGGAACACCACAATGGTTTATATTAACTGTCAGATGTGACAGCCCGACAGACGGCTGCTTTAGAAATATGCGCAGCATCACTGATTTTGTATAGAAAACTCCCCTTGGCAAACAAAATGGAGCGCAACACAAAGAATTTGCTCTGAACTCAAGGCATGTTCACAGAGTGTCATATGAGTGATCTGAGAGCGGAGAAGATTGTTAGATAAATGATCGACTGTGCTGAGAACGCTAAGGCTCACACAGATAATCATCAGGGAACGAGGAAACATTAAAGCGGGGTCTGATCACCCTCTCCTGGCGGAGATTTCTCTGTAGTGTTTGTGCTTCGGTGTGAGAAACCCCGGGTTAGTTGAAGTAAACCTGCCAGCGAGCAGCTTAGCTTCACGGAGTATATTGCCGGAGAAACTCACTCCAAGTTACGCTGAACTTGCTTTGTGAAACCGAAAACCTAGAGTTTCCGTAAACTCTGAGTCAACTAACTCTGAGTTTTCACTAAACCTGCTTTCTGAAATAGTCCCCATGTGTTTGTTTGTTTGTTTGGTTTGCATGTTCCATTTGGTCCCTCTCTCCTTTTTGAGTTGTAGTTGCACATGAGACATACTGACTGAGATAATTATGTGCAGAGTTGATAGACTTTTATACAATCTATAAAAACTCTTTGTGAAGCCCACAGTATCTCACAGAAGTGATATTGTAATCATATTTAACAGCTAAGTGCTCTCACTACTGCAAGTATTATTATTTTTTTGTTCGTTTGTTTGTTTGTTTTTTTTTAAGCCAGGGCGAACATTGCTGCTTTAGATGTGATTTCACGTCACAAAAAGCAGTAAAATAATATCCATGCATTATCATTTTTGTTATTAGCTTCAGAAGTCTGCTTTTCAGTAGGTAATTGAGAGACCTCGGTCTAAAGTAGTCTTGTATCTATTTTGTAGTACCACAAATTACCACTAGATGACCTTCTACTTTCACGCTAGGGATGACACTAAGCATGTTGTTTCTTACGTTTTGTGCTTATTTGTTATGTTTGTTATTTATGTCTAGTGATATTTATATATCAGATTTTACAAATAAATAAGATACATTTGTGTATTGTAACAACTAAGTACCATGACCAACATTTCTATTGGATTAAGGTCGGGACCCTAAGCCATTCCAAAATATTTACCATTTCTTTCAGTGTACCATATTTTTTTTGGGTAGACCAAAAAAATGTTTCATCAATGTTTGTTTGTTTCATCAATGATGCAAAGCCATCTTTTCCCGTTGCAGCAAAACAGTCCCAAACCATGTCACTACCACTACCATATTTGACAGATGGCATAAGGTTCTAATGCTGGATGATGATCCATCCACAAAATATTTACATTAACAGATATGTAATAGCAGTGCATATTCCTCAATAAATAAATGACCAGGTTCTCTTTAATCTACGTTTTGTACTCTGATGATGTTTTACCTCATATCTTTGAAGAAATATAGACAATTCTAAAATTAAACAAACTTTCAAGCATCACTATATATGGCTGACTTTCAGAAGTTTAGCAGGTTTGTGTGTGCCACAGTATTTTGACATTTGTTTATTGGAGTAGCACAGTGCAACAAAGGCAAACAGTGTAGGACAAAACATACAGTCCATACAGATAGTATAATGTCCAGTAACCATTTGCAGTGGTGCTTGAAAGTTTGTGAACATTTTAGAATTTTCTATATTTCTGCATAAATATGATCTAAAACATCATCAGATTTTCACACAAGTCCTAAAAGTTGATAAAGAGAAGAGTTGAAACTATCTGTGATAAAGGGGAGGGGGACACCGATTACCTTCTCAGCTGTCCTCACTATCCTCTGTAGGGTCTTGCGGTCAGAGACGGTGCAATTTCCAAACCAGACAGTGATGCAGCTGCACAGAATGCTCTCAATAGCCCCGAACAGTGGACTAGCAGCCATTACATTCTTCTGGTAATAAGGAGATGAGTCGCATATTTTGTGAATTTATGTGTGTTTCACTGATTGTTATATCAGCTTTCAGTACTATTTATGTAATGAAGTATCTGTAACTCTGTAGTAACATTATGGTTTATTTTAATAAGGTGCAGAGAAATGTATAGCATTACATTGATTCAACATAAATAAGCAGTTTTACATTGCTGTAAAGTACAGTCATTGACCAAAAAAAGCACCCAGATAGAAATGTCAGATTGCTGCAAATATCGCCATGCAGTTACGTCACAGGCAGATTTGTAAATGATACAGTGGTGCTTGAAAGTTTGTGAACCCTTTAGAATTTTCTATATTTCTGCATAAATATGACCTAGAACATCATCAGATTTTAACACAAGTCGTAGATAAAATTAGCTAAAAGTAGATAATAAGAACCCAGTTCAACAAATGAGACAAAAATATTATACTAGGTCATTTATTTATTGAGGAAAATGAGCCAATATTACATATTAGTGAGTGGCAAAAGTATGTGAAGCTTTGCTTTCAGTATCTGGTGTGACCCCCCTGTGTAGCAATAACTGCAACTAAACGTTTCCTGTAACTGTTGATCAGTCCTGCACACCAGCTTGGAGGAATTTTATCCGATTCCTCCGTACAGAACAGCTTCAACTCTGGGATGTTGGTGTGTTTCCTCACATTAACTGCTTGCTTCAGGTCCTTCCACAATATTTCGATTGGATTAAGGTCAGGACTTTGACTTGGCCATTCCAAAACATGAACTTTATTCTTCTTTAACCATTCTTTGGTAGAATGTCTTGTGTGCTTAGTGGCATTGTCTTGCTGTATGACCCACCTTCTCTTGAGATTCAGTTCATGGACAGATGTGCTGACATTTTCCTTTAGAATTCTCTGATATAATTCAGAATTCATTGTTTCATCAATGATGGCAAGCCGTCCTGGCCCAGATGGAGCAAAACAGGCCCAAACCATGATACTACCACCACCATGTTTCACAGATGGGACAAGGTTCTTGTGCTAGAATGCAGTGCTTTCCTTTCTCCAAACATAACGCTTTTTTTTTAACCAAAATGTTCTACGTTGGTCTCATCTGTCCACAAAACATTCTTCCAATAGCCTTCTGGATTGTCCATGTGATCTTTAGCAAACTGCAGACGAGCAGCAATATTCTTTTTGGAGAGCAGTAGCTTTCTCCTTGCAACCCTGGCATGCACACCATTGTTGTTCAGTGTTCTTCTGATGGTGGACTCATGAACATTATCATTAGCCAATGTGCGAGAGGCCTTCAGTTGCTGAAGTTACCCTGGGGTCCTTTGTGAGCTCGCCAACTGTTACACGCCTTGCTCTTGGAGTGATCTTTGTTGGTCCACCACTCCTGGGGAAGGTAATAGTGGTCTTGAATTTCCTCTATTTATACACAATCTGTCTGATTGTGGATTGGTGGAGCCCAAACTCTTTAGAGATGGTTTTGTAAAATTTTCCAGCTTGATGAGCATCAACAACTCTTTTTCTGAGGTCCTCAGAAATCTCCTTTATTTGTGCCATGATACACTTCCACAAACATGTGTTGTGAAGAGCAGGACTTTGATAGATCCCTGTTCTTTAAATAAAACAGGGTGCCCACTCACACCTGATTGTCATCTCATTGATTGAAAACACCTGAGTCTAATTTCACCTTCAAATTAACTGGTAATCCTAGAGGTTCACATACGTTTGCCACTCACTAATATGTAATATTGGATCATTTTACTCAATAAATAAAATAACCAGGAATAATGTTTCTGACTCATTTGTTTAATTGGGTTCGCTTTAACTACTTTTAGGACTTGTGTGAAAATCTGATGATGTTTTAGATCATATTTATGCAGAAATATAGAACATTTTAAAGGATTCACAAACTTTAAAGACTGCACAGGTGTGGTCTCATTAGACACTGTGTCTTGCCACAAGAGGGTGTAAAAATGCTTTGAAGTGTTGGAGAATGTAGCAATTTTTGGTATTGCTACATGCTCCAACACTTCATTACTTCCTTCTCCAAATTCCACCTGGCTCTGGAGTATACATCAAATATAGCACATTCTGGCATAAGCATTACTTTTTTTGATGTTTCTGTAAAGTTTGAACATTTTGGTTTATATACCACCCTCTACTATAAATCTACGCGTTTGTTTTTTTGTTCTTTACCTTAAAAGGATTTTTCTCCAGTTTTCCCTGAGTGGATTACGTTCTGTGTCCTGGAGTGGATTACAATCCGGTTATGTTCTATGTTCCGATGTGGATTACGTTTCGTTGGCCCGCCATTTGCTGGATCCATCGCTTCGCTGGGTGTTAAAGGGTAACAAGCATCCAAAGTTGTGTCAAACGATGTCCGTTCCAGAGACAGTCCAGAGGTGGTCTGTTCCAAAGACTTTCACAGTGTCGTCTGTTCCAGGGACCATCCAGAGGGCATCAGTTTGTGAGCTCATCCAGGAGATGTCTGTGCCAGGGTCCATCTAGGAGACGTCTGTGCCAGTGTCTGCAATGCAGGTGTTCGTTCCTGGGACCGTCCAGAAGACATCAATTCATGAGCTCCTCCAAGAGACGTCTGTGCCAGTGTCTGCCCAGAAGACATTTTTTCCTGGGACCACCTAGAAGACGTCTGTCTCTAGGTGCCTGTCCAGAGTACGTTTGTGCTTGTGCTTGTCCAAAGTATGTCTGTGCCAGTGTCAGACCCAATGATGTCTGTGTCAGTGACAGTTCCAAGGACGTCTGTGCCAGTGCCAGTCCTGGGGATGTCCATTCTAGTACCATTCCCAAGGATGTCCATTCCAGTGCCTGTCCTAGATGACATCTGTTCTCGTGCCTGTCAAGCAGACAGCTGTGTCTGTCCAGATGACAGCTGTGCTTGAGTTTGTCCACAAGACAGCAGTTCCCGAGTCTGTCCAGAGGACATCTGTTCCAGTGCCTGTCCAGAGGACGTCTGTTCTAGTGTTTGTCCAGAAGACAGCTGTACCCAGGTCTATCCAGAAGGCAGCAGTTCCCAAGTCTGTCCAGAAGGCAGCAGTTCCTGGGTTTGGGTCTGAGCTGGTCCAGACTACACCCGTCGCGGAGTCTGTCCAGAAGACACCCATCACTGAGACCGTCCAGACAACATCCGACGCAGAGACTGTCCAGAGCACGTCCTCACCTGAGACCGTCCAGACAACACTCGTCGCAGAGACCATTCAGAGCATGCCCGTCCCAGAGACTGTCCTGAGCATGTCAGCTTCAGAGACCATCCAGAGGACGCCCGTCACAGAGACCATCCAAAGCACGTCCATTGCAGAGACCGTCCCAAACACGTTCACCGCTGAGACTGCCCAGACGATGCCCGTTGCTAAGACTGTCAAGTCAGCGCCTGTTCCAGGGTTTGCCTAGTCGGTGCCTGGTTTAGAGACTGTCAAGTCAGTACCCATGCCGAAGAGAGTTTCAGGGACGACTTTTGTGCCAGAGTTGGTTGCGAGGGCGACTTTTGTCCGAGATTTGGTTGCAAGGGCAAATACAAAGTATATATATATACTTTGTAGTTCCACAATCACAGACTGTAGTCCATCTGTTATCTACATACTTTGGTAATCCTTTACTCTGTTCTCTAATGATCAGGACCGCCATAGCACCACCACAGATAAAGAACTATTTGAGTGGTGGACATTTGGTGGTGCTGTGTTGCACTGATACAAGTGGACCAAAGCAGCAGTGCAGCTGGAGTTTTAAAACGCCTCTGTGTCACTGCTGTACTGAAAATACTAAATCCGGCAAAAGTGTCCAGCCACCAGCATCCTGTAGACAGCATCCTGTGAGCACTGCTGAAGTATTATGCAACAACAAATGAGATACTGTTGAATATTACTGAATGCCTAAGTCATACATTATATGTATATATATATATATATATATATATATATATATAAAATGTATATAATATTACTCACATATATTTCTCCCAACATAATAAACACCAGTGACTCATCTGAAATCATGCTGAAAATAGTTCAAAACTTATGTTGACATTTCTCCTCAATGTTTCCAAACGTATATATTAATTTGCAGAAATATATTATAATATATTATTATATTAATTATAAAGTTCTTTTCAAACTAAACTAAATGTAATTTGACAAGGAGTTCCTAAAGTTATACATGTTAAACACGTTAGACATTCTTAATCCATGACAATAACTCTCATTTCAGAGGAAAGCAATGTGTATGACTTAAAAAAAACATAATGTAAGAGGCTTGAACACATGAAAAGGAAGCCAACATAAACCAAGCTGGCCTGAGCCAACCAAAGAGATCGAATTAGTCTTCATTTCAGGCGAAAGGTTGCATAAGCATAATGGAGGATGCAAGGGCATGGATACAACTATGTCAAAGCAAAACCATTATAATCTATTCACTCAGTCTGTCTTTTTCAGTCTCAGTAAAAGATACAGCATCTAATGCCAGTTGCACAGAGCCTGTTTTGTGTTCTTTATGTGCACATCTCTAATGCAGAAAAGATGGAATACAATGAAACCTTATAATCCCTTATTATAATAGCTGCTTTTGAATATTCTTGATGGCTAACTGAATAGATATGGCAAAGAACATTGGTAATGAATTTAATTGGAGCTTTGCAGTGATCCGTTCATCAGGTAACTAAGAGCTGTATAGAACTTCCTGCTACTACCATCACCACTGCTATTATGACTATTACTCGAAATCATACACACATGATTAAGGGCTATTTAGTCAAATTAATGCCATCATAAAAGCCTAACTAACTTAGAACATATGTAATAGGTTATTCCTTTACATAAACAGAAAATTCTGGATCTGCCAGTTTAAATGTTTCAAGACATTAAAACCAGTATGATAAAAAAATTATAATGATATGACTCATTGGTGTATACACCTATCAGCCACAACGTTAAAACCACCTGTGTAATATTGTGAAAGTCCCTCTCGTTCCTGGGAAGACTCTGACCCGTTGAGGCATGAACTCCTCAAGACCTCTGAAGGTGTCCTGTGGTATCTGGCATCAAGACGTTAGCTACAATCCTGTAAGTCACAAAATGGTGCCTCCATGGATTGGAATTGTTTGTCCTGCATTTCCCACAGATAATCAATTAGATTAGATCAGGTTAATACCTTGACCTCTATGTCATGTTCCTGCTGAAAGAGGTCACTGGCAATTCAGAGTACTGTTGCCATGAAGGGCCGAGCTTGATCCACAACAACACTTATGTAGGTGGTATCAAAGTATCAATCACATCAGTGACAAGATCCAAGATTTCTGAGCAAAACATTGTCCAGAGTGCCACACTGTCAATGTGTGTGTTTACATGCCTTTAATAATCAGATAACAATCAGATTTTGTCAGTGATCTGATCAACATGCATTTGAGTAATCAGATAAATGGGAAACCTCTGGGTTTACATAACTCAGACAGTAATTGGATTTCTACTTTGCAACCAGCCAATAATCTCATAGAAATATATGACATAAACTTAGTACTTTAATATTAAATAAATATATGTTGAGTGCGCAAGGCTCATGGATGCACAAGGGCAATGATGGCTGAAAGAAAACATACTGTGGCACAATTTAATGTTGGTTACAGGAGGAATGTTTGTCACCACATAGGGTGTTGCATACTGTTAAGTTTGAAGCTATGTAGCTGCAGAAGTTAAGTTCGCTAACCGTGCTAATCCCTGTCCACTCTAGAAAATTCAATGGGGATGCAATCATCAGAAGTGCTTTTTGGACTAATCAAAGAAGTTCGACAGGTCTGTTCCTTGATGTGAATGGCTGAATATGTGTGGTGTCCAGCTGGGGAAGTGAAGGCTCCAGGATACACTGTGAGAACAATACAAGCCAGTGGAGAGAGTATGATGCTCTGTGCAATGTTCTTATGGGGATCAATTCTCTTTAATTAGACAGGAATCAGAACGAATCTAAAATATCTAAACTACTTAAGAACTTTAAGCTAACACTGGTGTCTCAAGTGATGATTAATATTTCTCTCAGTAGCAGCAGAAGCTCATGTCACTGTGGAATCATGGCTGTATCGAATTAGGCTCCACACATACAGATGATAAGGCCCTGACTGATACCATATCTCACTGTACGAATCAGTAGTCAATACCAGTAATAAACTTCCAACCTCTGGATCCTGCAGCTAGAGTGATTGTGTGTGATGTAGATGTGCAGAATGACACATACTAAATATGTGTGAAATCTTAGACAAGAGGATTTTCTATCTGTATGAGTGCTGCAGTGCACTCTATCCATGGCTTCCTAGCCAAATGTAAAACCCGTATGTCTTGGCCTGAAGATTGAGAGTGAGGGATGAAACAGAAAAAATATGCATCTGTTTAAAAAAAGAAACCTCATACAGTAGACCAATTCCCCATTCAGCCTCTGTTTAAAGTTTGAACAGAGAACTCCTCATTTGTTGGGCAAGTTGATTAAGGTTGAAAGGTAATGAACAGAGAGATCAGTGAGAGAGAGAGAGAGAGAGAGAGAGAGAGAGAGAGAGAGAGGGGACAGATTGCATGTGACAGATGATGGATTTCTTATCAAGATTATGTTCTGTCACCGAGTTCCTAAAATGAGGTAATCACTGTCCAGAATGCTGTTTAAATTGACATCAAAATCAACCTGTCATGTGGCATTAAGTCTGCACTGCTGTTCATGATAAGGTGTAGTGAATGGCAACACAGGATTCACAGACACATCATAATGAGGACAAGGAGGCAAAAGAGAGACAAGCTTTTGATGGCTTTCTATGAAGCAATCTGCCTGGATTCAAGAGCGGAGCCATGAGTGGTGGAACCATTACAGACATAAAAAACTTCACAATGTCAAAGGCAATGTTTCACTATAGCAACTTCCTTTAAGATTCCTATAACAAAATGCCTCTGGATTTTTGCCCGTTCTAAGGTTCTTGCCTTGCACCCTGTGCTGCTGGCTGGGCACTGGCATTCCCGTCACGTTGACTAGGATCAAACGGATAAGACAATGAATGAATGAATAACAAAATTCCAACTTAAGACAGCTCATATTCCTGGATTGTACTAACAAGTAATGGTGGTTACCACACACTGGCCTCACCAATCTGTTTGTTTGATTGTTCATTAGTATGCAAAGCTGTTTGTTATGTTTTCATTCCCAACTACGTCACTCTATTCCAAGAAGATGAGCTCTGGGATATCCTACAGGTCTTTCAAAAAAGTGCACTTCAGTGCTCTGAAGCTGTTGACATAAAAGTCACACAAATTGCTATCTGACTGTTTTCTGACGTTCACACTGCAATGAAAGAAAAAACACAGAGTAAAATAAATCAGAATGGGGCCATGTTTACTTGCATGCTTAATGTATCCTTTGTTGCTTTCATTTAATTTCATTTCATTTAATTTCATTTCATTTATTTGTTTATTTGACAGGGACAGTGTTCATTAATCAACAGGTAAATTACTGTAAATGAGCCAGAATTAGCCATAAAGGCTAATTTTCATCTGTAGTCCTTGGCCTGTTCTTAAAATGACAGCCTAAAATGATAAAACAATTAGTTAAGAATATTACATACAATAAATATAAACAACAAACAAATACCCAATACAAACACAATCCTCAATTCACAAGACACCAGCAGAAATGATCAATAAGCGATTCATATACTTATGGGCACACTTTTGATTATTAACAAGCCACAACTTCAGCTGACCAGTAAAAGAACGATAAGTGTTGATTTCTGTAATACAGATTGGCAGCATGTTTCATTCTTTAGACGCTGTTACAGAGAAAGCTGACTGACTAAATTCACTTCTTCTAATATGAATGCTTCAGTCACTTCTGATGATACCTCTAGTAACCTTCGTACTTGTTCTTTGAATAATAAATGTCTGAAGTGAAGGAGGAGCAATATTAGGTAATATCTTATAAATAAGACAAAGATTAACAGATTTAACCAAGTTTTCACTGCTCAGAGGTTTGTTCTTCTTTGTGTCAAAGTAATGAGGTAAAAAAAGAATAATGATGTGATTTGAAACAGGTGATGTCAACAGGTGATTGTAATCATGATTTGGTAAAAAAAACCATTATCCATGAAAGCCTGAGTCTTTGAGGAGCAAAGGTGGGCAGATAATCTCCAGTTTGTCAACAGTAGGAGTAGGAGCAGTAGGAGCTACCCTCTTGAACACCTGCTCCGTCTTCTCCAAGATGGCTGAGTACTCTGAACTGCTATTTGCATATCCACAAACAACAGTCAGAGCTTTCCCCTCAGAGACTCAAAGACTCATGAAGCCAATATTCTTAACCACTGGGACAGGATCCAACTGCAAGGCCTTCGATCTGGGACCTGATTGTCCCCACACCCACCATACTTCTGCCTCCACACCAGCTCAGGTTCATTTCTTATCAGTGTGGGAACATTCTGCATTTTCAAAACTAATTTCCATTGCCAAGGTCTAGTCTGTACAGAACTTTTCATCTCATGACTGCTGCCTAGCTGACAATCCACCTGACCCCCACCCCTTATCATTCAGGAGGTGAGCCCACATGCTGTACATCACCACTTTAAGCTGAATCTAACACAGGTTATGTGGGTAGCTTGGTTACCAGGTGTTACCCCCAGGCTTGGCTCCAGAAAGATGTTGTAGGGGTCTCAACGTAGTGCATCCAAAGCTTGATGAAATACATACTGAGAATAGGTTAGCAATAGTCTGTCAATGCACCACTGGTTTTGCTGAGATGACTGAACATGGCAGGAAAACGACTTTCTAATTTGTGGCCAGAAGACCATAAGTGCATAAGTTGTCAGCATAAAACTGGAACTCAATTGGATTAAGGTCAGGTCTTTGACTTGGCCATTCCAAAACATTAACTTTATTTTTGTTTAACCATTCTTTGGTAGAACGACTGGTGTGCTTAGGGTCTTGTCTTGCTGCATGACCCACCTTCTCTCGAGACTCAGTTCATGGATATCCTGACATTTTCCTTTAGAATTCTCTGATATAAATCAGAATTCATTGTTCCATCAATGATGGCAAGCCATCCTGGCCCAGATGCAGCAAAACAGGCCAAAACCATGATACTACCACCACCATGTTTAACAGATGAGATAAGGTTCTTATGCTGTAATGCAGTGTTTTCCTTTCTCCAAACATAACACTTTTCTTTTAAACCAAAAAAATTAATTTTGGTCTCATCCATCAACAAACATTATTCCAATAGCCTTCTGTCTTGTCCACGTGATCTTTAGCAAACTGCAGATGAGCAGCAATGTTCTTTTATGGAGAGCAGTGGCTTTACTCCTTGCAACCCTGGCATGCACACGATTGTTGTTCAGTGTTCTTCTGATGGTGGACTTATGAACATTAACATTAGCCAATGTGAGAAAGGTCTTCAGTTGCTTAGAAGTTACCCTGGGGTCCTTTGCGACCTGTCCAACTATTACACGCCTTGCTCTTTTAGTGATCTTTGTTGATTGACCACTCCTGGGGAGGGTAACAATTTTCTTGAATTTCCTCCATTTGTACACAATCTGTCTGACTGTGGATTGGTGGAGTCCAAACTCTTTAGAGATGGTTTTGTAACCTTCTCCAGCCTGATGAGCATCAACAACTCTTTCTCTGAGGTCCTCAGGGATCTCCTTTATTTGTGCCATGATACACTTCCACAAACATGCATTGTGAAGAGCAGACTTTGATAGATCTCTGTTCTTTAAATAAAACATGGTGCCCACTCACACCTGATTGTCATCCCATTGATTGAAAACACCTGACTCTAATTTCACCTTCAAAGTAACTGCTAATCCTAGAGCTTCAAATACTTTTGCCACTCACTAATGTGTAATATTGGATCATTTTCTACAATAAATAAATGACCAAGTATAATATTCTGTCTCATTTGTTTAACTGGGTTCTCTTTATCTACTTTTAGGACTTGTTTGAAAATCTGATGATGTTTTCGGTCATGTTTATGCAGAAATATAGAAAATTCTCTTTCATTCACAATTTTCTCTTTGAAGACCAGGCTTTCTACTTGCAACTTTGAACATAATTTATTTTCAGTGTTCACCTGAAGGTGGGCTTATGAACATACACATTAACCAATGTGAGAGAGACCTATAGTTGTTTGGTTCAATTGTGATCTCACAGACTATTACACACCTTATTCTTTGAATGATCTTTGTTGGTCGGTAACCATGGTTTTGGATTTCCCCCGTTTGTGAACAATCTGGTACATCCTTCTCTGAGATGGAGCCATCCCTGCAAAGCAAGATCTTGTTGTTTTAGTCCTCTGTCCTTCAGTGTTTTGGCTCCTTAAGGTGGAATTAGCTTCTCACACCAGTCAAAATGATCCAGTCTCTCCATTCCTTCCTCAAAAGTCTGAAGACTCACCTCCTCAAACAATACCTAGAATAATGTCTCTTCTATCATTTGCACTTACAGCATGTTGTACCTGCTATTGTATGTACAGTTTTGTTAACTTACCATCAAGTTTTTAGTATGCATTCATTTTAGTATGCATATATGTGGCCTTAGCATCAAATGAATAACGTGTTTGTTAGTTGTGAGTGAAATTAGTTCATGTAGATTTGTTTTAATATCCAATATGCAACTCTCCTCAAGAACAACAAGTAACACGTTTATGCTGAACATCACCTGATCAGTCAGATTAATAGGTCTTCAAAGTACTTACGTGACTAAAAGCCAAGTATTAATGAACAGTCCTGCCATTAAATAAAGCAAAGAACAAACAAATGATTATATATATGGTTTGTTAAGATTAAGATACTGCGTTAAAAATATTCAAGGCTAATATTCCACAGTGAATTAATAAAGCATACTGAATATCTATGCAAGAGTTATAGGGAATGCTGAAAAATGGCGTTTTAATCAAATATGAATTCATTAGGCTGGCAGCATGCTGTGCAATTATGCTCTTACGTTCATCTGTATGATTAATGTTAGCATTATGGAGCTATAACAAAAAATATGGGTTAGAAAATTGATATGTGTAAACACTGTGTCAAGTTGTGACAAGGCAAATGAGATAAGTTCCAGTCTCTGAACTCTCAGGAAACACAAAATGATCCAACTGGTAAAGGAAAGCAGCTATTTGTGGAGTTATGTGCCATAAGATATATGTTCTCCAGCAGAACAGTTATGGGTGGCTTCACCTTCAACAAATAAAGAATTAAATTATTGACGCTTCAAGAATTCAATCATCAGCAGATCCAAAAACTGCTGGCTAAGAAGAAATGCCTCTCTCATCAACTGAATGAACAAACTGTGTCTATATTTCACTTGTTATAAATTCCTTGAAATCAGCAGAAACCTGATGGATTACCAGGGTTTGCCTCGGTCTCTAATCTGAGGCCAGGGTTTATCTTTGAGTACAGTCAGGTGAACTTGGTATCTGGACATGGCCTCAAGTCAAAGAAGTAAACTGTTTTAGATTAAATTTACTAAGGAAATTGACAAAAGCCGTCATGAAAAGTAACGTATGTTTACAACCTGATTACTCTCTTCCATGTACCATATTATAGAGATCACTGTCTTCTTGGTAGATTAATGCTTCATAAAGTATGGTGCTTTTGTAAACATTGCAACAATGGATTTGTAATGTTTGACAGACCTCTGCGGTAGGGATTCATCGTTTGACAGAAAGATGGAAACTCTTGATGCAAATGACTGTTCTCAAACCTAGAAAGCACAGCACTACTATTACGCACTATGCATGTTAATGATGGGCTGAAAAAAATCATGCTTAAATTACTTCCAAATGACTGGCAAAATCATCATCCATCATTGTGAACTGAGATAAGAACCATGACTATTACAGCTAGGTCTTCAGTTTTTTTCAGCATAAACCCATTCTTCCACTTACTTTTACATTTTGTTGTTTGGCAGACACTCTTCCCCAGAGCAAACTACAAAAAACTTACAACAGATGAAGGTGCCATGATGCAAGACACTGATGACATATAATTATGCATTATCACTCAGAGGGGAAACTAATGCTACTCAGAGACTTAAAAGCAAGTTCTCAGTTTGACAACATAAGGATTTAGGGTCACATAATAAATACTAAAAGCTTAACAATAAGTTGACAAAAAACATACAAAGAGCAGGTACAACAAAAGTGTAAAGGATAGAACAAACATTGTCCTAGGTATTGTTTTTAGGGGTGAGTATGTAGACTTCTGCAGAACAAAGATAAAGTCAAGTCAAGTCAAGTCAGATCTATTTATATAGTGCTTTTTACAATGGAGCATTGTCTCAAAGCAACTTTACAAGTTTAGATTATCTCCTGATATCTACGTCCAATCCCAAATTGAGCAAGGCTAGGGCGACAGTGGCAAGGAAAACTCCCTGAGTGTTATGAGAAAGAAACCTTGGGAGGACTATGACTCAAAAAGGGACCCAACCTCCTTGGGCGGCGTAGATGATAAATCTAAGAATGAAACTAAAGTCATGGAGTCATACTTCAAATAAAACGTAAAATATGCATATCAGCATTAAGTGGCCTGGGTATGATGGGGCTGGAGCTGATGATGCAAGCAGCTTGAGTGAAGCTGCAGCGGATGAACATCATGTATGGGGCTGGAACTGGTACCAGAACACAGCTCTGAGAGAAAACAGAAAATGTAATTAGTTATTGATTAAGAGCACAGTGTCTATTAACAATCACTGATGCCATGTGTAGCATGAGACCCCGGCAGGATTAGCTATAGCAGCATAGCTAGAAAGAGAAGAACTGGTAGGTAACACAGCCAAGAGAAATCACATGAGACATCAGCAACCTCACGGGAGGCAGAATACAGCAACCCAACGTCTCTGATCACCATAAGGCTCTTTGACTCTGAACCCCCAGATAAACACAGGGAAGTTTTGACTGGTGTGGGAGGTTTATTCCATCAGCGCAGAGTCAAAACACTGAAACACCAAGATCTAGCTTGGCAGGCATCTCAGAGAAGGAGGCGCCAGGTGCACTGAAGCTGAAGACCTGAGCTGGCAGGCAGATGTGAAGTTCTGAACCAAAGAATCTAAATAACGTTAAACAGGATCAAGTCAGGATGATACTTCTAAAATGAACCCTGGCTGCAATAGTAGTGATTTCAGTAGCAAGAAGTTACATGAGAAACCTCTGGTAGATTATGAACACGATGGGCTGCAACATTCTGAATGCTCTGCAGTGAAGAAATGGGATGTAAAGGCAGACCAGCACGTAACATGTTGCAGGAATCGAACCTGGAAGTGATGAGACCGCGATTAAGATCAGAGAAAATTCTCTAGACAGAAAAGGACATATGTTTGGATGCTGTGCAGTAGAAATGTGCAAGATCTGATGATGGTTGTGATGTGGTTAGAGTAATTTAGGCTGTTTTCCAAAATCCCACTTTACCACATGGCCTGGATGGACAGTGACACCATCTAAGTTGATTGGGAGATCCAGGGTCAGGGTTCTTTTGTCAGAGGCTAAATCAGTTCAGACTGTATCAATGCCTATTCACTACAGGAATAAGGTTATGTTGACACTAGTCAGACACATTTACACCGGGCCAATTCAGAGTGACCAATTAACCTAACTTGTGTCTTTGGGATGTGGGAGGGAATTGGAGTAAACTGAGTAAACTCCAAACAGGTGGCATCCAAGGTCGGGATCAAACCAGGGATCTCTAGAGTTGGCGAGGTGACTGTGCTAACTGAATGTGCCACCATGCAGTTAACACAAAATATCAGAAAGGCAATCAGATACCTGTTTTCAAACTTTGAGAGGTGGATAGAGGGAATGAAAAGTAAATTTCAGTATAATTTGCATAGCAGTGATATAAGAAGCCATGGGATCTAATCACTGAACCCAGTGATTAGTGTGCAATTAGTGGACCAAGGATCACTGAGGATCTCCTGTAGTAATCTCATGAGGTGATGAAATTCGATGAACCTCACCAAGTTACCTGGTAGGATCGATTTTAAGTATGAGGAGAAAAAGCAAGTGCATGGTCCCTATTGCCCAAGTTAGCTAAAGTGGAAATGTGAATCTGATTATTCACTGGTTCAAACAAAGCAGACAGATCCAGAAATAGATATGCTACTGGTGGTTCCTTGGCTCTTACAAAGTGCTTCAGTAGAATGACCAACCTATTAACTGAAGTGGTTGCCGTCAAGGATGTTGTAAGAAATACAGCTATATAAATACAACAAATCTGAGCATTTTGGACAAGAATGGGAGGAGGCAAACAGGTCTGTATTTGGACATGTCAGCTGGGTTGAGTGATGACTTCTTCAGCAGAGGTGCAACTCAAGCCATATTGAAGATAGAAGAAACCAGACTGGATGTCAGGATTGATCACTATTGTGGTATAGGTTGCAAGGTTGCTGGCAATGGCTGGCAAGTGTGGATGACTATGCCTCAGTTTAAGTCAGATAAGGTAGTGATCATTTCTCATTTTAGCCTGCAGTACAATAATCTAAACAGTACCTGTTCCATAAAACAGTACTGAACTGAGGGTATGCCAACCAATTTGCAATTTGAATGATTCCAACTGAGTTTAGAATAGATACGAATACTGTTTTCAGAGGGTATACTTTGAAGTGTATTGCTTTTTCTGTTAAAAAAAAACTGAAAGTCAACTAAACTAAAACTGTTATAAAGTCTGAAAATTCTCATAGAAAAAGCTCTTCCAGGCTTTGAGATTTTGGCAAATAGACCATAATTAATTAGTATCCTCCACCTAAAAGCAGGGATATACTGCTGCCTATTTGGACTGATTCCCATGAGACAGGACCAGCTTTTACACAAATTAATTAAATGCACTAATTCCAATAAAAAACTTGCTTCTCAATCACATTACTCACACCATCTAGTCGTTAAAAATAGCTAGAATCAATAAGCACAAGAAGCTACTGCAGTTAATGGAAGATTGTTTTCTACTCATCCATTTGATGCCAAGTTCTTTAAAAGGTCATTATTAAAATAAGCAGCAAGTGTTTTAGGGAAAAAAGCAGAAGTGTTTAGAGTAAAATAATCTAGAGAGACTCAAGAGGATTAAAAAAATGACTGGGAAAGTTTTTTTTTTTTAATGGAGAGCTTGCACTGTTACAAGTATGATATATTGTGAGTAAAAGCTTAATGATCTTTAAATATATTCACCATGAGTAGACATGACTAACACTTGTGCAAAACCGTTACCGATTCTGAATTATTCTTGTTTTAATTAGCTTTGTGCTCTGTTCACTCTTTGGGGCTAATATATGGAGGCTGGCAGAAAGCAGAAAGCAGATAAAGACAAATGCTTCTCAAGCTGGAGTAAGTACAGCAATTAATTACAGGAATCAATTCATGCTGTCTAGTTCAGTGATGAAACAAATGCAACAGTTGCTTAAGTCTTCAAATACCAGCTAAAACGTTTTAATTGGACTAAGTGTGACAGATTATGCCCAGAATGTATTGTCTATAATGACTGCTGCTTTCCTTGTGACAATAAATTAAAAGCTCAATGGTTATTACAAAATGGGCTTCAATTAATTTTGCTTATGCATCCTTCTTTAAATTTATCTTTTAAATTAATCTTACAGTAAACTGTAGTGAGGATTATAAATATATGACTAACTTTAACTTAAAAAATTTGGGTATCTGCCTGCATTGTATCATGACATAAGTGACTATTTGGACAACGCATCACAGTTTTCACAAATTACTTATACTTTTATTTATTTGTTTATTTAACATGGCATCGGGATGGCTCCTCTTGACAAGAGCAATGTTACATCCTACTCAATCACATTCATATTGGGCCAATTTAGAGTAAACAATTAACCTAACACAAAGCTTGTGGGAGGAAACTGGAGTACTAGCTCCAGATATCCTTGGTTTGATGCCTAGTCTGTACTCTTCCTGTGTGGAATTAGCATTTTCTCCTTGTGTCTGTGTAGTTTTTCCCTGGATACTCTGGTTATTCATGTTTTACTTCAGTTGATCTCTCCAAAGTGTTCCAGTGTCTATGTGTGTGCATGTGCCCTGTCTGTGGTTGGTTCCTGCCTTGCACCCTGTACTGCATCACAAACAGTTTTGTCATGAAGGAGGAAATTTAACAAGGTTTCCGTGACCCTGTAAGTCTTTGGTGTTGACAGACCCAAATTAGCCAGGCAATAAGGCAGTTTCTGATGCATGGTTCTGAGCTATCCTATAGTTAAATACTACATTAAACTACAGACAGTAGTGATTATTAGCATGTGACTCTGGATGTGCTACATGGTAGATCACTGCTAAAACTGGAAGTAACTTTTGTTAACTGGATGCAGACATGGCAAGCCCTAGTTTTAGAGATTCGCCTTGTGATGATACTACCAGGGCTGAGGATTTTAAAGGAACTCTGCAGTGCTATAAAACTACTTCCCACTTAGGAAAAGAAATTCAGGGCATGTACAAATAGCAGTTCCTCTTGTGCTCATGGCCAGACCCGAAATTAAAGTGTCCAACTTGGCAAACCCCATACAAGAAGGTGCAGCCTTGTCGACAGCTCGATTTATACCCACACCCATTAATTTAGCACAAGTCTTGAAAGGGCTGGGTACAAAAGACATAGCTAAAGTTTTAGAACAGGTTGTGCGCATGGTTGATAGCTTATTCAAACCTTAATAGCAATATTTATATTAGCATCCACATTATATACTGACCAGGGAGGTTTTTTATTTATTTATTGAGACCTTGGTAGAAAGAATTACTGTATAATATAATAAGACAATTGATAAAAGGCTTAGAAACAGCAGCAAGCTCTCTACATTTTCTTAGTATGGTTTCTAGGCAGGAGACTTCATGCACCAAAGACTATTTGAGAAATTTCCTTTTGCTGAGAATAACAAGCACACATGGGTATTTTACTTGAATTATCAGTGATTTCCATGGCAGTTTTAGACTTATTCACTGCTGCCCTTGGATTGTATGAAATAGTTGTGAAAGCTAATAACATTTGGAGTATTTGTGAAAATTGTAATATGTTAATATTTTTATAACCCCTGCATATCTATAATTGTTTATCCTGGTCTGAGTAGACTGTGAAACTATATAAAGGGAGTTTCATCATGTTGTGCTGAAGTGAAAGTGGGGTTGGCTAGTAAATGGTATGCTTGTTGGTTGATGGTTTTTTGCTCGAGTTAGTTTCTGGCTACACTTTACTGTTGTGGGAAAATGTCTGTGTAGTTCTGCGCTTTTAATGAGTGGCTTAAGCATGGAGCTGCTACCTGACAGTTCACACAGATCCCCAGTGCCGTTCCTGGCGGGGATTCTAAGCAGATTGAAAGAAGAGTGTTCTTTAAGGTTTTGTTCGAGTTTTTGTCGATTGATAAATGTGTAATAGGTGTCCAAGGTTCACTTTAAGCCTTTGTCTGCAGTAAGCAAATTTGACCACTAAGGCTAATATAGACATGATCTTATATGAAAAAATATTTTAATTTCTAATAAATCTGATCAATGAAAAGATACTGATTCATTATGGTAGGTTAACCAAAAGCTACAGTTTAGGACTGTGGTGTTGTGACCATTGCGCACTGTTTATCATTGGAATGATCTATAAAACAATTCGAACATAATATATAAATTAACATTTGAAATAAATATTCAAAGTCAGAACTACACAAATCTATTTCATAATTTTTGATTTGCCAAGAGTATATGTAAAGCAAAATGTACACTCAAAAATCTGGCTTCATCCTGTTGAGTCATTTTGCCTGGACTGTCCCTATATCCATATTAAACAAGATGTGGATTATAAAAAAATTCTCTGTTGGACATAAGAGGAGCAAACATCAGGTTTGCATTATTGCGTTCCAATATCTGCATCAGTGATATGAACCAAAACAGGACATGACTGTTTAGACGCTGGTAATGGTAATATAATATAGGTGATGCAGTTGGTGGCGTACAGTTTTTCCAGTGTTGTTTCTCATGCTGTCCAGTATTTGTATTATATGTTTAGTTTTAGTCACCTTGTTAGCTTCTTTGTTTGTGTTAGCTCAGTAGTCTGTTTGCCCATTGTTTGCACCTGTCTCTTAGCCTGTTAGCCATTTGTTAGTTTGTTTAGCACCTTTAAGCATTTTCTTGTTTGTTTGCATGTTAGCTTATTGTTTGTGTTGCACCGTGTGTTCTCGTCTTGTTTGTTTGCCTTAGCTTTATCTGTTAGCACGGTTTCTGTGTCCCACCTTTTTGTCACTGTTTATAAACCCTCACATTTTGCACTTATGTCCACCTCTGTCTCCCTCCTTGTATCACCATGACACAAACTTACCAGTGTCTAAAATGCAACATATGCTAGTCGTTGCTGGATTTTATTTAGCATGGTTTAATACTTATTTAGAAATTCAGTTAATTAAATAGTATATTTAACATAACATACACAGTAAAGATGCATTTTGTTTGGCAGATAACCTTATAGCCTTTGCGCTACCTGTTTAAAACAGGCCCCATGAATTGTGTTAGCATGGGTGATATGATGGTGCAAGTGGTCAGCGCAGTTGCTGCACAGCTCCCGAGATTCCTGATCAGATCCTGAAGTTGGCCCCTGGATGTGTAGTGTCTGCCTGTCCTCCCCACTTTTGCGTGTGTTGTCTCCAGATACTTTTTCTTGCAACAATCCAAAGCCTTAATTTGTCACTCTAAATTGGCTCATTGGTATGAATGTGACTGACTTGTATTAATGTACCCAGTGGTGAACAGCCATGTTGATGCGAATATTCATGTGAAAAAATCAATATACAAATAATTTGTTACCAGTGGCGATTCTAGGATCCGAAGTCTCTCATAGTTGAAGTGTACCTATGATGAAAATTACAGACCTCTCTCATCTTTCTAAGAAGGGAACCTTGCACAATCAGTGGCTGACTAAATACTTTCTTGCCCCACTGTATGCTACATATATGGTGATATTATTTTCAGATGCATCCTCTGGGTATATGTAGATATGTTAATAACATACATGAAATACTCATAATAAAATTTGTATATGTACATATGTTAGAAATAGATGTATATGTAGGTACACTTCAACTATGAGACACAAAATGAGAAAAAAAAAATCCAGGAAATCACATTGTAAGATTTTTAAAGAATTTAATTGTAAATTATGGTGGAAAGTAAGTATTTGGTCAATAACAAAAGTTCAACTCAATACTTTGTAACATAACGTTTGTTGGCAATGACAGAGGTCAAACGTTTCCTGTAAGTCTTCAGAAGGTTTGCACACACTGTAGCTGGTATTTTGGCCAATTCCTCCATGCAGATCTCCTCTAGAGCAGTGATGTTTTGGGGCTGTCGTTGGGCAACACGGACTTTCAACTCCCTCCACAAATTTTCTATGGGGCTGAAGCCTGTAGACTGGCTAGGCCACTCCAGAACCTTGAAATGCTTTTTACGCAGCCACTCCTTCATTTCCTGAGCGGTGTGTTTGGGCTCATTGTCATGCTGGAAGACCCAGCCACGTTCCTCTCCAAATGCTCTACTGATGGAAGGAGTTTGGCTTCTTAACAATCTCCGATACATGGCCCCGTTCATTCGTTCCCTTAACTGGATCAGTCGTCCTGTCCCTCTGCAGAAAAACAGCCCCCAAAAAAATGATGTTCAGCCCCATGCTTCACAGTAGGTGGTATGATGTCTTGGGAGGCAACTCGGCATTCTCTTACTCCAAATACGACCATAGCCTCTATATGCTCTTGGCAAACTTCAGGGACAGGCCGGGGACATGGACTGGCTTAAGCGGAGGGACCACGCCTGGCACTGCAGGATTGGTCCCTCTCGGAGTAGTGTCTTAATGATGGTAGCCTTTGTTACTTTGGTTCTGGAGCTCTCTGAAGGTTCATTCATCAGGTTCCCTCGTGTAGTTCTGGGATTTTTGCTCTCCATCTCATTTTGACCCCATGGGATGAGATCTTGCGTGGGGCCACAGATTGAGGGAGATTATCAATGGTCTTGTATCCCAGAAAAAAAATCCCAGAACTACATGGAGGGACCTGATGAATGACCTGCAGAGAGCTGGGACCAAAGTAACAAAGCTACCATCAGTAACACACTACGCCGAGAGAGACTCAGATCCTGCAGTGGCAGGCGTGCCCCCCTGCTTAAGCCAGTACATGTGCAGGCCCGTCTGAGGTTTTGCCAGAGAGCATATGGATGATCCAGAAGAGGATTGGGAGAATATCATGTGGTCAGAAGAAATCAAAATAGAACTTTTTGGTAAAAACTCAACTTGTCGTGTTTGAATGCTGGGTTGCATCCCAAGAACACCATACCTACTCTGAAGCATGGGGGTTGGAAACATCATGCTTTGGGGCTGTTTTTATGCAAAGGGGACAGGACAACTGATCTGTGTTAAGGGAAGAATGAACAGAGCCATGTATCATAAGATTTTAAGCCAAAACCTCCTTCCATCAGTGGGAGCATTGAAGATGTAACGCGGCTGGGTCTTCATGACAATGAGCCCAAATACACTGCTCAGGCAATGAAGGAGTGGCTCCGTAAAAAGCATTTCAAGGTCCTGGAGTGGCCTAGCCAGTCTCTAGACCTCAACCCCATAGAAAATATGTGGAGGGAGTTGAAAGTCCATGTTGCCCCAAAACATCACTGCTCTAGAGGAGATCTGCATGGAGGAATGGGCCAAAATACCATCTACAGTGTGTGCAAACCTGGTGAAGACGTACAGGAAACGTTTGACCTCTGTCATTGCCAACAAAAGTTATGTTACAAAGTATTGAGTTTAACCAAATTTATTGACCAAATACTTATTTTCCACCATAATTTACAATTAAATTTTTTTTTAATTCTACAATGTGATTTCCTGGATTTTTTTTCTCATTTTGTCTCTCATAGCCTTAATTTGTCACTCTAAATTGGCTCATTGGTATGAATGTGACTGACTTGTATTAATGTAACCTGTGGTGAACAGCCATGTTGATGCGAATATTCATGTGAAAAAATCAATATACAAATAACTTGTTACCAGTGGCGATTCTAGGATTCAAAGTCTCTCATAGTTGAAGTGTACCTATGATGAAAATTACAGACCTCTCTCATCTTTCTTAGTCGGGGAACTTGCACAATCAGTGACTGAGACTAAATACTTTTTTGCCCCACTGTATATTACATTTCTGTATGGGAAAACTTCTGTATTTAAGGGTGTTGGAACTCAAATTAGGGGTGCTTGAGCACACTTCAAAAGAGGCTAGACATGCATATGTTGGTTACAACTGTTATATTAAATTTACGTATTAAATAATGGCCTAGTTACAAACCAGTAGTAGTCTGACTTTTGCGAAAACAATCTTTTTATTACACTTATTCCAAACAACAAATAACAAGTTTGTTTTTGTATTTTTCAATTAAATATATAATTTATATAATTATTATATCAATTCAGAAAGATGGAAAATTTAGAAAATGAATTTATGAGTTAAATTAAGCAGTGAAATGTAATGTGAGAGCATTTTCTAATTAATATAAAAACACTGGAAAAAAAAAATCACATCTACAAGTGTGGATGACACAGTAATCTTTACACCACAGGTCCAAAGATCCCTAGTTTGATTATCAACCTGAACTCAGTTTTTGTGGAGTTTGCATGTTCTCCATGTCTCTGTGTTGGTTTCTTTGTGGTAATCTGGTTTCGTCTCACATCCCAAAGACATGCATTAGGCCATTTGGTGTCTCTAAAATGTCACAGTCTGAGCTTGTGTGTGTGTGTGTGTGTGTGTGTGTGTGTGTGTGTGTGTGTGTGTTTAAAACACATTGATTGAAATTAATTTGAATTTTACTTTATATTAGCAATGTGTTTATGGTCATGATCATTTATTATCTGTATATGAATCTCAATGTTAAATATAATATTGACTTGCATAAATTTAAGATGATATCATTTGGACATTTCTCATTTGCTCATTTATTGCCATGCTTTCATAGTGTTTTCACACAGTGTATTGGACTAGTGTGATGTGTTGCTGTCTGGTTGTGGTGCTCTTCATATGCAACCTTCAGCTATTTAAAATACAGCAGCTTGTGTCCTTTTATGGTAATAAGTATCAGAGAATATTTCCTCCTTCTTATTCAGCTTACATCAGCTATATATCTGGATCAGCTTCAAAGTCCTGATTGTGACATTTAAAGCTGTTAATAGTTTATCTCTGGTGTATCTTGACAAGCAAGATCTGTGGATGTTTTAATCAGTTTTTACTGGAAGGTTTTTTATGAATACTTTGTTTAATATTTCATCTCATTCTCTCTATTCCCAACAGCAGATACTTGGGATTCTACTTGTGTCACAGCTTGATATTTCATCATGGATGGCAGCTCATTATCCTATCCCAGTAAGATTGAGTGGCTATATATTCCATGGCTTGATGAAATAATTATTCCATATAACGATATTAAATCTTGGTGTAGAGTAGCTTGACCAATTATCATTCCGAACATGACATAACACGTCTTTTACACCGGAGAATTTGATTGTTTTGAATTTGATTGAGAGTTGTGCCTCCTCTCCACTCCTGTTCCTGACATTCATGGACAGGGTTGTGAGGTATAGTCTGTAGTGATAATTTTGACCGCAAATTTTGATTTAGTTTTAGTCAAAGTCTTTTGAGTAAAACATAATTTAGTTTTAGTCATAATTTAGTCATCTGAATTGTTTTTAGTTTTAGTTGGCTAATTATAATAAGATTATAGTTGATTACATCTTCAGTAGATTAAGTTGGCTAAATATGAAATGTAAAGGTTGCAATAAATTTTTTTTTAAGATTTCCCTTGAATTATTTAAGTTATTATATGCAGTTAAACAAAATGCATGCACATGCATGCACTGATAATAACAGTATACATTAAAGTGATTATAACTGTAACGGGGGTGGCTGGACTAAACAGGTGAGAGCGTGCAGGTTCCAATTAAAAAAACAAGCAAACTTTATTTAAACAGATAGGCCATACAACTAAGGATAAACACAGCTAAAGCAAACCCCAAACCAAAAATTGTTTAAATTCATAAATGAACGGAAATAGTTCACGGACCTAATAATGCGTGCGGGGAACACGCTAACAAAACAAAGGCAGAAACAAGCCATAGAATTAACGTGGCGGGGGTGGGACAATGTGAACAAAACAAAGAGCGAAACGAGCCATGGGAAACAAACAGAACAAAGAGCATAGGGATGCTTAAAATGGGCAATGGAACTAACCTGCCGAGCAAGGGAAAACATACAAAACAAAGAAAGTGGGGATGGAACCGCAAACAGGAGTAAGTCCACGGTTGGACGGAACGCGAAAACAGGAACAAGCAGTATGCTCGGATGTGACCGAGGCAATAATCCACCCCGAATGTCTCTCGAAGCCAAGCTTATGAAGAGCGCTCCACAACTGAGTTCTATATCCATTCCGTCAGATGTGGAGCTTTGTCCTTCAATGTTATGTGATTGTCCGGAAAGCTGTGAGTGACGTTGCTCAGTTTGCTCACAGTGGAGATGAGCAGCAGGGAAAACTTGGTTTTGAGGTCTTTTTGGTCTCTGTAATGGGCATCCTCTGGACTGTCTCTGGGACGGGAAATCTCTGAACTGGCATGGAGGTCCTTGAAGCAGGTACTGGCACGGGCACGAATGTTCTCGGAACAGGCAGTGCCACGGACGTCCTCGGAATGTCAAAAAAGAAGAAAGCTTTATTTAAACAGATAGTCCATGCAACTAAGCTACACGGCTACACCGCTAAACACAGAAGTAACCTGGTGGACGTGTCACAAACATATATATAATCTCCAAAGACAGGGCAGCAATCAGGAGTAAGTCCACGAACGGACGGAGTCACAAAGAGGAGTGAGTCCACGAATGGATGGAGTCACAAACAGGCAGACAATCCAATGCGGACGGAACGTAAAACAGCCAGGTAATCCAACGCAGACATAACGCGAAACAGGAGTAAATCCACTGGTGGACGGAACCGGTACCGCAAACAGGAGTAAGTCCACGGATGGACTGAACACAAAAACAGGAGCACGTGGTACGCTCGGACGTAACCGAGGCAATAATCCACGCTGAATGTCTCGTAAAGTCGAGCTTATGAACAGCCGAGTTCTATATCCATTCCATCAGGTGTTGAGCTCCCGGATTGGTCCTTGAATGTCACGTGAATGTCCAGAAAGCTGTTAGTGATGTTGCTCAGTTTGCTCACAGCGGAGAAGAGCGGCAGGGAAAACGGGGTTTTGATGCGAGGCGTGACAATAACTCTGATCTGCTTCAAACTCAGTGTGAACACTCATAATATATTGTAGAACAGAATTTACAAAGTTGGAATAAATTATATATTATGACCTATATTAAACATATAAGATCTGAAGATCATGCTCTATATGCATGTATTCATAATTACACTATAAAATGGAGTCGAAATGTTACCCGAATATTCCTCCTTTTTAGAAAAAGTTAAATATATCCACATAGCGAACTGGAAACATATTTTAATCCCTACTTGATTTGCTGGAATATTGGCCTGAACATCATAAACAATGCGTAATACTGCTAAAATAGGAGCTTGTGCCATTTAGGTGCAGATAGCAGTTTCAGGATGGCATGCCTGCAGATGTATTTTCAAGTTTGTTGTGTTTTTACCGGAGATAGTCGCCCCACATGGTTTACAAAGAGTCCTGTTTTCCTTGACATCAAATGAGAAATGTGCTAATATATTGACTATACTCTTTCTCGAGAAACAGTACAGGGGTTAGTTGAATGGTCTTCCCGGGGTTAGATCAAATGTGTGTGTCTTACTGCATTACTGATTGGATTGCTACCCAACTCGTCCCGCCTTTCCACGTATGCTAAAGTTATGATTGGATCTTTCCCTATCTTGTCGCTACGTTCCACAGAACTAAATCAGATCTCATTGGATGTCGTCTCTGCCAAACATTTTCATTTTGTCCTAGTTTTTGTCTTTTTTCGTTCAATTTAGTTATCTTCTCGATTTTGTTAGAAAAAAGAGTTGTTGACAAAAACTATAACAAAATCATTCATCAACAAAATTAATACATAGTCTGGGATAGGAGGGCTTCCATCTGGGGGTTGGGAGGTGGCTTTTGTACTGTTTGTGGATGATGTTGTCCTTCTGGCTCCTTTGTTTCGAGGCCTACAGCAGGCCTTTGCAGCATGTGTAAAGCTGTCGGTATGCAGATCAGCACCTCAAAATCTGAGGCCATGCTTATCTCCTGGAAAAGATGGCATGCTCACTACAGGTAGGGGGTGAGAGCCTACCCCAAGTGATGAAATTCAAGTATCTCGGGGTTTTGTTTATGAGTGACGAAAAGAGGGATCGTGAGCTTGACAGGAGGTTTGGTGCAGCACCAGCAGCAATGTACTGGACCATACTGGTGCAGAGAAAGCTGAGCCATAAAGGAAAGCTCTCAATTTACCAGTCGATGCCTGGGCTTCTCTTACCTATGGTCATGACCGAAAAAACAAGACTGGACTGTAGCAGCCTAGTGGTTGAAGTACGGGACTATGGACAAGAACCCAAATGTTCAGCATCAACCAAAATTCTACAACACAGAACAACACAGTAAAAAGCCCAGTACCACTGCGTAATTACGCAAATGACTGTGTAGAAATACATGCAAAGGACAAAATATAATACTACAAACCAGTTATTTTGAAAAAAGTCACCATCTCACATCAGTGATAGCTATAAAGATATATAAGAATATTAAACAACGTTTCTTATCTTTTAGTATTGTTGTATTAGAAGCTCATAAATGCAGACATCAAAGGTAAAGGTATTTGTTGCTTTCTTAATAATAATAATAAAACAACACCTGATAATCAACATGATATAAAATGTTGTGTTTTATGTTTGTTTCAATTAGCAATCTGTAGTGTTTCACCAGCCCACATGCAGACCTGAGCCTGCACACTGTGAAATTAATGAATTCAAATCATACTTAGATGTTTAAAATTCAGCATCAGGAAACCAATCAAATAAAACAAAGTAAGATAAAATATTTTCTTTATGAGTTTACTCAAGTAAGAGTAAAAGGTATCCCATATTAAAATTATTCTAAGAATAACATTTTCCCCAAAAAGTTACTTAACAGAGTAATTGTAACAGACTAAATGTAGCACATCACTACCCACCTCTGTTGAGCAGTCTCTTATCTTGAGACTTGAGAATCTCTATATATAACACAGACTTATAAAATACTTGTGAGCTGTAGACCTCTTGCAGTTGATGTATGCTTGGTGATTTTGTTCGTTAAACTAAATAGACTAATCACAACCCCAAAACGGGAAAAACAAAGTTGGGAGAGTATGGAAAATGCTTATAAAACAACACACAGTGTTTCTTTCATTCCTGCAAACACGTCTTAAGGTGTGTAACAGTACAGGGTCGTTGTTGTCGCAATTTTCTTTTCAAAGTTCTCCACACATTTTCTATTGAGGACAGGTTAGGACTGCGGGACTCGGTACCTGTACCCTCTTGTTCCTCAGCCATGCCTTTGAGGTACATTGGTTTTAAACATTTCCGTAATTTTCTCACGCATTTCTTGACAAACTGGAGATCCTCTGGCCATCTTTGCTCAGCAGAGACTAAGCCTTTCCTGGATACTGCTTTTGTACCACATCCAGATTACACTCGCCTGTTGACATCACCTGTTGTTTTGGAAATCACATCATTATTTACTTTTTTTCATTACTAGCATTAAATTGCCCCGTTCCAACTTTTTTGGAATGTGTTGCAAGCCTTAAATTCAGGAATGGATGTTCATTATCAAATAAAATGAAGCTGACCAGACAAAACATGAAATATCTTGGGTTCATTCTGTCTGCAATGAAATAAAAGTCAAAGTAAATGTTAATGTAAATGTAAGAAACACTGTATTTTTTAACATGCATTTTCCATACTGTCCCAACTTTTGGAGGTTGTACACTCCAAAGGCAACTGGCACCTCTTGGCAGGAGGACTGTAACCTTGGTTTTGTGGAATTGTATTACCGCAGCTTACATAACCATACTAAAGCATCATTGCACTTACACACTGTATATGCTCTTTGTTCTGGAGCCAGAACAGAGACATACTGGTTAAGGACAGCTATCTTTACAAAGTAGTTTTTTTTAAATCTCTTTCCATCTCTTCTGGGTAAAGGATAGGGGTGAACTAGATGTAAGAGAATATAGATACATTTAAAATATGTAATCATTTACAGGGAGCTTGTTTATCAGCAGGATAAAAGTGCACTTTTTCAAACATTTGTGATTTGTTTTCCATCTACTCCGCTTTAATCCATTTCCCCAGTTCTCTGTGTAAGTGTTCCTCTATGTACTTCCTGTAGTAGGCACACAAGCCTCCCCCCAGTTGTTTTTCTAATATAAACAGGAAGAAAGGAAATGGATTGTATGTCGTCAACAATATTGCATGAAAAGCCTTAATGCAGACCACAGCGCACACCTGCCCTTTTCTGGTTTTTCAGCCTCAATTCAAGAGTCTACACCTACATTTTAATATTAATAATTAACCACTGAGTGTGCTGGACTCTGAATTTTGCTTGTTTTTAAGCAAAATTCTTTGTATCACTGACTAATTTTACTTTATATGATCCTCAGAAAAGAACAGGAGGACTTGTTCAGCTTGTTTATTAGCATCACAATGGTCGGATAATGGGGGAGCTAAAATAGGCTGTTGCTATGAAACAGCTGACAGGGACTGTCACCAGGGTGGAGGTTTAACTCGCGCTCTGTGGCCAAGGCGCGGGCGGAGAAGGACATGCTGGCCTTCTCCAGTTGGAGATGAGCGAGGCGGTTGGTTTGTTAATCACTGAGGACCACTACTCTTATGACCCTTTTCAACCACACACATGCGCAGCACGGTGCTAAAAGGAGACACTCAAGCACATACTTGAGCTTTGCTTGCACATGTGATAGGACTGTAGATATACATATAATCTACTTCTGCACTTCGTGTAAATATAGTGGTAGTTGAATTCACATGAATGGCAGAGAACGACACGTACAGTATAAGGATATGGTCAGACACAATATAAATGCGCAGTTACAACCGCCTAAATAATAAAGAGTTACACATGTTAATAATTCCTACTGACATAAAAAACTAACATAAAAAACGTATTAAATACAAAGAAGAAAATACCAAAATAGCCACCACGTTTTACCTTTCTTATGTTCTGTGCTGGGTGAGATTTTTATTTAGCTCCACATGCCAACACTAACTGCTCCAGTGATGTCCATATAAACGTATCCTATTTCTAACTCCACTAAAAACAAGGACATTTGTCATGCTTGTTATAAAAGCATGTCTTGTATGTTTTTCATACCACAAATTCACACACTCGAAAATGTTTTGCCATTTCATCACTCGGTATTGGATGTCACACACCATGTTCATGTATTTTCTTAGTAATTTGATTTATAATTTATGGTTGATTATGGCAGCTAAACACGATGGATTTACACTCACACATTCTGAAGACGAATGTGATTTATAAAAAAGAACAGCATGAAGATGCCTGTATGGAAGAATTCATAAATTTTATTTATAAATCTGATGCATCTCTAGATTGATAAATAAAACCCAGTCTCCCTAAGGTTTCTGTTGTTGGAAGAAGTGATCACCATTTTCCCTCTGCAGGCATATATCTGTGATTGACAGCTAGACAGAGATAGAGTTTTTGCAATTTTTGGATCTGCTAATGGAATCTACTGCTGAAATATGACTTAAATGTACATGCTTAATCCGAATGAAATAGCCTGTTTATGTCAAAGTGGGGTGAAAAAAAGTACTAAAACTGGAACATATGTCGCTTTTAATAGGTTTTGTGCTATTTTTAGACCCCTCCCCTAACATTCGAAAACCTATACAGTTAGAAATGATTCAATGTCACACTCATTGTTGGGTCACTTCACCCATGTCAGCAAAGCCACTTATGTTTCTGGCCACAAGTAAAAGAGTTTGAGGGCAAATAGGGAAAAAATACTGAGCAGTACACCAGCATTAATACAGCTTACTTGAGCTCTAAGATTGAGAACTATACACAAGTGTACTCAATCAATCCAATTCAGGGCCACGTGGGGCTTAAATGGCAGCAAAGCATTTAAGGTGGGAACCAACCCTAGACAGGATTCCAGTCAATTGCAGAGTAATATACACATTATTTTTTAATTATATAAAAAGTACTATGTTATCTGTAGTACAGATGACTGAAGATGTCAGCAGCATTCGAAATTCTATTAATGCTGCAATTGTTTTACTATTTGTTAATGCTTAAATTGATTGCAAATTGTTGTTATTTTGCACTCTACACTTTCTCTGGAGGCTCACATTAACAATATAACTAAAACTGCCTTCTTCCACTTCCAAAACATCTTTAGACTACATCCCTCTGTCCCTGACTCTGTAGCTGAAACCTTATCCAGACCTTCTTCACTTCCAGACTGGATCATTGCAATTCTGTTCTAATTGTGGATTCCCTACCAGCAGTATAAAAGAATAAAAGAAGCTCCAATATGTCCAGAATTCGGTGGCAAAAGTTATCACACAAACCATATCTTATAATTCCTAAGTCCCGCACTGGCTCCTGAGCCAATAGGCTACTGTATACAATACAATATACTATTTTGGTTTTTGAATTTTTACAAGACTTGGTGCTTGATTTCCTGTCTGCATTGCTGTCAAGATACTGTCCATCATGTTCACTCCGGTCTGCTGAAGCTCATTTACTCTCCGTTCCCTCTGCCAAATTATGCATGTATGGTGAAAGAGCTTTCAGTGTTACAGGTCCAAAGTTATGGAACTCTATCCCTGTGTGTATGTGTCGGTGCTCGTCATTATCTACTTTTAAAGACGTATCTTTTTAAGATTGCATTTCCGAATCTGTAGTTTTTAACATTGTATTTTGTTTGAAAGGTGCTTTACATTTAATTACAGTACATTAAATTATTGTTATTATTATTATTATTATTATTATTATTATTATTACATTTACATTTACGTATCAGTTCTAGCACAATTCTAGCATTCTCTATATCCTGTTAATGACAGGTAATCTTTATTTGAATATGCATGTTTATAATGTGGTGAAGCAGGAAGCAATCAGTATTAATTCCTAAACATTTGTGTGAATAAAAAACAAAACTAAAATATTAATGGAAACATCTTTTAGTGAATGTTTAGGAATGTCTAGATGTTTCAATAATTGATTTGGTTGGTTCACTTCCCTAAATGCCTCCTCACTAATTCTGAAACTGACTGCACACTATGGTGTTCAAAACATTTCTGGTACAGGTTTTTTCTTAGCTCAGAAAGATTTTCGGGATTTGTGGGTTGCTTGGTTTACGTGTCAGCCAACACCAACACTAACATGGATCAGATAGAAGTAGTCTGATAATTAAATAGTAGAGAGCTTATAAGATCAGAAGTAGATTTTAGCATGTGAATGCTTTTTCCACCACAAACTATTATCATGTGCTTAAAGACATGTTGAAACATAATGTATGTCACAGATATAATATGATTGTTTCTTATTCTTCTTAAACAATGTAGTCACGAAAATTTCAGTGTAAACAGCTTTTGTAAATGGCACACTCATTATAGGTAAATTAGCCAGTCTTTAAAGGTTAAATAGAGATTCTATATCATAACCTTACAAGGAAACACATGTCTCGTCCATTTGGACCTCAGTGCAAATAATGAAAAAGGCATTAATACAATGCCATAAAACATATTGCTGACTTTAATGATGTGTAAATGTATGCCTGTTATGGCCTGAGGTGTTTGGAATGAGTCACCTGTATTTTTGCCATCTGAAGGCATAAATTAACTCAAGTGAAGAGGAGACAAGGAAAGAAATGGCAGCTGATATTTTCAGTTTCAGGGAAAGTGTGCTATTCACTGATACCTGGAACTGGTTTAGTCAGTCCTTTTCTTCCATTTAGTACATTTTAGTGATTCTAGCGATGCCGGAAATGGAGTGGCCATGACCACAAGGACTGTTTCCTTTAAATCCTTAATGCACTCTTTGTAGTGCGCTCTCTTACATCCACTGAACCCAAACACTTGTAAATGATACACTAAGTCATACCGTAGGAAAGACTGAAATCCTACAGCACATGCACTACAGCTACAGCAAACATTAACAGACCAAATGCAGCACCAATCAGTTGCATCAGTTTAATGGATTAGCAAAATACAAAACACTGAGGGGGATACTGAAGCATCATTGCATACTAAAATCATAAGGCTAATAAAATGGCAATTACTGATCCATAAGTAAAGGTGTATTAAAACAGAGATAACAAAATCTTGTAATTACCTTTTGTTAAACAACAGGATTATTGTCTAGTACAATGGATTCTGAGCAGAGTAAGACCACTGGTGTTCTTGTACCAAAAAAGAGCGAAAAGTAGGCCACAGAAATAAATTTTAAATGAAAAGTTTGACAAGCACACAGGCACACTGTGATCTGACAGCTCGCTCCTTAAAGTCTGCTTTTGAAGCTCATTCTTTACAGACTGTCCATGATCATGAAATATGAGATGACAATGGAAGACCATGTAAATAAAGGTGATCTATGTACAGTCTGGCAATAATATTGTACACTGAAAAGTTTAATATTAAATGTGTTACTATTTCTGTGATATATAGAAACTTGACAGCAAACCTCCTGTATAGCCAGTTGGAACTCCAGAGGGTGAGGCGAATTGGTTAAAGTGCTGGATTCATAGGCTGTTTTGAAGTTTGTATGGTGTCTTTCACAGTCACTTTTTTTTGTCAAAAACCAATTCCAACTTATTGCCTGGTGATGTCTGTGATAAGGCTCTGTTTCCAACCTCCATACCATTTACTGCATGTCTAGCATTTCAACTAGGGAGGAAATCTTTGTGCTGGTGTAATAGTTTGACATTTAAATTGGTGACTTATTAAAAAAAAAATGTTTCATGTACACCCACAGCCCACAGCTGGAAGGAAAGGGCTAACTGCTAGAAAGGCAGGAATTGATGTGCCTGGCTTAGAATACCATATGCATCTTACAAGTACAACCCCAAATCAGAAAAAGTTGGGATGGTATGGAAAATGCAAATAAAAAAAATATAAGGTGTCCCGTACTTTTACTTTGACTTTTAATTCATTGCAGACAGTATGAATCCAATATATTTAATGTTTCGCTTTTTTTTTCTGGTCGAATTCATTTAATTTGTTAATAAACATCCATTCTTGCATGACATGCCTGCAAAACATTCCAAAAAAAGTTTAAAAAGCAAGCTAGGGCTAGTAATAAGGTTAAAAATTTATGTTATGATTTCAAGCAGGTGATGTAAACAGGTGATTATAATCATGATTTGTTACAAAAGCACTATCCATGGAAGGCTGAGTGTTTGAGCACCAAAAAGGGATTACTTATCAAACCTCTATCAAGCACTACAATTTGGAGTTACATTCACAAACGCCACTTAAAACGTTACTGTGAAAAAAGAAGTATCATCTTAACCATGTCCAGTGGAAATGTGTTTTGTGGTCAGACCAATCAGTATTCCAGATCTTTTTTGGAAGAAATGGACACTATGTGTCACAGACCAAAGATGAAAAGGACCATTAAGACTGTTAACAGCAATAATTCCAAAATCCAGGGTCTGTCATGGTATGGCGTTGGGTCAGTGCTCTTCGCAAAGGTCATTTACACTTCTGTGATGGCAGCATTAATGAAGTTAGTGGGACTGTGGTGGCCTAGTAGTTAAGGTACTGGACTGTGGACCAGAAGGTCCAAAACCCACCTCTGTCAGGCTGCCACTGTTGAGTCCTTGAGCAAGACCCTTATGTCATTTAGAATCTGTTAAATGACATAAATGTAAATGTAATGCAGAAAAGTACACTGAGATTTTAGAGCAACATCTTTTCCAGGGATGTCCATGCATTTTTCAACAAGACAATGCAAAACAAGCCAAATCAGAAAAAGTTAGGACGGAAATATGTAAATCCCTTCCAGTCTTTCTTTGAGGAACATTCTTTTTAAACATTTCAATAATTTTCTTACACATTTGTTGATAAACTGGAGATCCTCAAAGACTCAGCCTTTCTTGGATGCTGCTTTTGTACCAAATCATAATTATGATTACCTGTTGACATCACCTGTTTGAAATCACAGCATTTTGTAGTTTTTTTTACCCCAAGACTAGTTGAGCAGTCAAAACATGAAATATATTGGGTTCATACAGTCTGCAAAGAAATCAAAGTCAAAGTAAATGTAAGGAACACTGCGTATATTTTATATTTGCAATTTCCATACCATTTTCCACACCTTTTTTTGATTTGGAGTTGTAGAAGATTGGGTGGTGCATTTCTGAAACTCTTTAATAAACTGGTGACCTATCCTAGGTATACCTCTGCTTGTACACAGATCCTCACTGACTACAATAAGTAAAACAGGATGCCTTGCTTTGCACATACACCAGTAAGACAAATCGTTATTACTACCTGCGTAATATGCTACTGGTCCTCCTCATGCTGCCAAAACAGCTTTGACTCCTGTGGTATCTAGTATCAAGACATTAGAAGTAGGTCCTTTAACTCCTGTAAGTTTTGAGACAGAGCTGCCATGGATCAGACTTCTTGTTCCAGAACATCTTACCCAATCTTACACAATCCCACACCTTGAAAAACCTTTTTCATGATTCCTCAATAGCCATAACTTGAACAATGTTTGGCAATCTGGCGGAGCACATTATCTTAGAAAATCCAGCGATCACTAAGTGGGCTTTTGGTAATCCACTTACAAAATAAGGTTCACTAATTTCTATATAAATTAATAAAGAAGGTTTACCTTGTGGTTAACCTTTTTTTAAGGAAATGAAACAGAATGTAATTTGACTCTATGTGTCCAGATTGGTAACCGCCGGCGGAAGTAGGAGACAACGCAGGCATGTTGGAATACCATGGAGAGGCTTTTATATTGAAAACAGGAGCAAGACTGAGGCGAAGGAAAACGGAGCTACGTGACCAGGTAGGAAACCTTGTTGTATAGCAACTAAAAGGGGAACGGATGGGTTTTTAAATAGGGGGAGAGCGAGGCGTAAAAATGGGAACAGGTGCTTGTGATCAGTAGGCAGGGGAGGACGATCGAGGTAGACGGCGTGCGGTAGGAGCTGTGCTGGTAGTGGGCATGACAGTACCCCCCCTCGAAGGGCTCGTGCAGGTGGGGGTGCGGTGGGTGCCGCAGGCCAGGAGGCCCGAGGAGGTCTTGCGCGGGCAGCCGCGTGGCCTGGGGGCCGGGCGGTCAGGACGGGCGGCGTGGAATTCCTGGACGAGGAGGGGATCCAGGACATCCTTGGCATCCACCCAGCTGTGCTCTTCTGGACCGTAGCCCTCCCACTCAACCAGGTATTGGATGCGCGAGCCCCGCCGGTGGGAGTCCAGGAGGCGATGGACCGTGTACGATGGAGCCTCCACCGGGTCGGTGGGCGGAGGTTGGACCGAGGGAGAGGGAGAGGACCCAGCCAGCGAACCGGGGACCCAGGGCTAGACATGAAAGGATGGAAAAATGCGTAAGTGAGGAGGCAGTTGCAAGCGATAGGTGACTTCGTTTAACCGTCGAAGTATTTTAAAGGGACCCAAAAAACGTGGAGTAAATGGGGTACTTCCCTGGATGTTGCGAAGATCCCAGGTCGACAGCCAGACTCGATCTCCCGGATAGTAGGCGGGGGCGGGACGCTGGTGCCGGTCAGTGTGCCTTTTGTAGCGGCGGATCGCCCTGCCGATCCTCAGGTGGACTTGGCACCAGATGTCTTCGCTGCGGCGGAACCAGTCGTCGACGGCCGGCGCGTCCGAGGGCGTGGAATCTCACGGGACGAAGGGGGGTTGGAAGCCCAGGACGCACTGGAACGGTGTGAGGACAGTGGAGGAGTGCCGGAGGGAGTTTTGGGCTATTTCGGCCCAAGGAAGGAACTGGCTCCAGTCCAGCGGGTTGTGGAGGCAGTAGCACCGCAGGAATTTCTTCAGCTCTTGGTTCGAGCATTCGCACTGTCCGTTAGACTGTGGGTGGTAACCCGAGGAGAGACTGACGGCGGCGCCCAGCTTGCCCACGAATGCGCACCACACCGCGGAGGTGAATTGCGGGCCCCGGTCCGAGAGGATGTCCTCGGGGATGCCAAAGATGCGGAAGATGTGCTCGAAGAGACACTCGGCCGTTTGTAGCGCGGAGCGGATCTTGCTCAGAGGAATGAAGCGCACGGCACGGGAGAAGCGGTCGACGATGGAGAGGATGGTGGTAAATCCACGAGAGGAAGGGAGGTCCGTGATGAAGTCGATGACGATGTGAGACCAGGGTCGTTGCGGAACGGGCAAAGGATGGAGCAGACCAGAAGGAAGGGCGCGAGGAGTCTTGCATTGGGCGCACACACTGCAGGAAGCCACGAAGCGATGTACGTCCCGGCGCATGTTCCTCCACCAATAGTGTGCGACCAGAAGTTGGTGGGTACGGGTCTCCCCGGAGTGGCCAGAGCAAGGGGAGACGTGTGCCCAGGTGAGGAGACGGTCGCGGAGGTCGGAGAGGACGAACTTGGGCACTCGGATGGGGTGCGTGTCTGGGAAAGCCTGTCATCCAGTTCTCGCTCAAAGTCCCAGTAGATGGCGCCAACGACACATGATGCCGATAGGATGGGTGCAGGTGCTCCGGGGCGGCTGAGTCGGGATCAAGGCTGCGAGACAGCGCGTCCGCCTTGGTGTTTTTTGAGCCCGGCTGATAGGTTATGGAGAAGGTGAAACGAGAGAAGAAGAGCGACCAGCGGGCTTGATGGGCGTTGAGGCGTTTGGCTGAGTGCAGGTACTCCAGGTTTTTATGATCGGTGAGGATGGAGAAGGGATGTTTGGAGCCCTCGAGCCAATGTCTCCACTCCTCGAGGGCCAATTTGATGGCCAGCAGTTCGCGGTCTCCCACGTCATAGTTACGCTCGGTGGGAGTGAGCTTGTGGGAGAAAAAGGTGATGGGATGCAGCTTAGGGGGTTCGCCCAGGCGTTGCGAGAGTACAGCCCCCACACCTACCGAGGACGCGTCGACTTCCAGGATGAAAGGGCGATCCGGGTCAGGGTGGCCCAGAACAGGAGCGCGGGTGAAGGCGGATTTGAGGGCGGAGAAGGCCTGCTCGGATTCCGGGGACCAGTGGAGGAAACGGGGGTTGCCCCACAGAAGCGTGGTGAGGGGCGACACCGTGCGGCTGAAATCCCTGATGAAGCGACTGTAGAAATTTGCGAATCCGAGGAAGCGCTGCAGCTCTTTGATGGATTTAGGTGTGGGCCAAATGAGGATGGCAGAAACCTTGGAGTCGTCCATCGCTACGCCGGAGGGAGAGATTATGTAGCCGAGATAGTGTACTGACTGGCTGTGGAACTCGCATTTTTCTGCTTTCACTCGGAGATGGTGGGAGTGCAGCCTCTTCAGGATCTGGCGGACGTGGGAGATGTGAGTGGTGAAGTCCGCTGAGTAAACCAGGATATCGTCCAGGTACACGAGAACGAACCGGCTGAGCATGTCACGGAGCATGTCGTTAATGAAGGCCTGGAAGACCGAGGGGGCGTTGGCCAGGCCGAAGGGCATCACCAGGTACTCGTAGTGACCCGAGCTGGTGCTGAACGCGGTCTTCCACTCATCGCCCTCCCTCACGCGAACCAGGTTGTAGGCATTCCTGAGGTCCAGTTTGGTGTACCAGCGTGCTGTGCGGAGTTGCTCGAGGGCCGAGGGAACTAGTGGGAGCGGATAGGCATATCTGCGGGTGATGCGGTTGAATTCTCGGTAGTCAATGCACGGCCGCAGCCCCGAGTCTCGTTTGGGCATGAAGAAGAAGCCCGCTGAAATGGGCGAGGTGGATGGACGGATGAAGCCGAGATCCAGGTACTCGGTGATGTAGTCGGTCATGGCCTTTTATTCGGCCGGCGAGACAGGGTACAGGCGGGCGCCAGGTCCTGGTAATCGCCGGGCACATTGAGAGGGAGAGGCGGAGAGTCAGAGAGCGGGAAAGAGTTGACCTGGAGGGCTGGGCGGAGTAAGCAATGGTCTTGACACCAAGGGGACCAGCAAATGAGCTCCCGGGCGGACCAGGAGATGAGGGGGTCATGGCGGCGAAGCCAGGGGAGCCCCAGGATGATGTGATAAGCCAGGGAGTACACTGGGAGCAGAGTGAGGGTCTCCTGATGAGTGGCGCTGGTGACCAGGCGGAGGGGGACGGTGGCACGGGTAAGGAGGCCCGAGCCGAGAGGGCGACCGTCGGCCGCGGTGATTCGTCGAAGTGCAGGGGATCTCCCACTCGGTGATGAGGCGGTCGGCGATGAAGTTCCCCTGGGCACCAGAGTCAATCAAGGCTGTGAGAGAAACCTCAGCATGAGCGAGCCGCAAGAGCACAGGCAGAGTGAAGAAAGGAGTAAGAGGGGGTTGACTCACCCGGGGTTAGCTGGGCCAAGAGGTTTCGCAAGGTCGCAGGCAGGGCGCAGATGACGGTCCGAGCCGCAATAACAGCAAAGGCCCTGCTCGAAGCGGCGACGACGTTCCTCAGAGGACAGGTGAGTACGAGCGAGCTCCATGGGCTCGGCAGGAGGCGAGGGATCGCAGACGAGGCGGATGCTAGGCCGAGGGACGAGGAGTTGGTCCAGACGGATGGTAAGTGTGATGAGTTCCTCCAGAGAGAGGTTGAGGTCACGCCCAGCCAGTTCCCTCCTGAGATTGGGACGCAGACCCTGATGGAATGCAGAGAGAAGAGCGAGCAAATTCCATCCACTCTGTGCTGCCAAGGTGCAGAACTGGAGGGCGTAGTCAGCAGCTGAGTGGCCCTGGCGCAGAGTGAGCAGTAAGTCACCGCTGGATTGCCCCTCGCGAGGATGCTGGAACACGGAGCGGAAGGCGGTCAAGAAGCGGCTGTAATCCCTGGCTTCATCTCCTGCTGGGACCAGATGGCGGTGGCCCAACCCAGGGCAGGACCTGAGAGGAGGGAGACTACTAAGGCGATGCGGGCCGCGTCGGACTCTGGTGGTGAGTGGGTGAAGTACAAGTCGCACTGCAGGAGGAAACCCTCGCAATTTTTGCCTCCAAATTCAAACATGGGTTTCCTTAATTAAACACTCAGTGATGATCTTCCAACCACGATGCACGTAGATAATACAATACAATCAGTGGCGTAATGCACCAATATAGTACAGCGGTGCTTGAAAGTTTGTGGACCATTTAGAATTGTCCATATTTCTGCATAAATATGACCTAAAACATCATCAGATTTTCACACAAATCCTAAAAGTATCTAAAGAGAACCCAGTTAATCAAATGAGGCAAAAATATTATACTTGGTCATTTATTTATTGAGGAAAATGATCCAATAATACATATTAGTGAGTGGCAAAAGTATGTGAACCTTTGCTGTCAGTATTTGGTGTGACCTCCCTGTGCAGCAATAACTGCAACTTGATCAGTCCTGCACAGCGGCTTAGAGAAATTTTAGCCCATTTGTCCATACGAAACAGCTTCAACTCTGGGATGTTGGTGGGTTTCCTCACATTAACTGCTCACTTCAGGTCCTTCCACAGCATTTCGATTGGATTAAGGTCAGGACTTTGACTTGACCATTCCAAAACATTATCCAAATCTTTATTCGTCTTTAACCATTCTTTGGTAGAACGACTTGTGGGCTTAGGGTCATTATCTTGCTGCATGACCCACCTTCTAGCCTTCTCTTGAGATTCAGTTCATGGACAGATGTCCTCACATTTTCCTTTAGAATTCTCTGATATAATTCAGAATTTATTGATCCATCAGATGCACCAGATGCAGCAAAACAGGCCCAAACCATGATACTACCACCACCCTGTCACAGATGGGATAAGGTTCTTATTCTGGATGCAGTGCTTTCCTTTGTTCCAAACATAACACCCTTCTTTTATACAAAAGCTCTATTCAAATTACATTTACCCATTATAGGAAAAATTTGCTCAGCTACTCATCATTTGGGACTCCACAAGCCTTCAGGAATGAATTCAGATTGAAATCCAAAGTACCACTGTACCTTTGGCACATTTTTGCTGCAAATTAATACTGTCATTATAGTTTTGTAGAAAATGTAAGACCATCCGCAAGCTTAGTATTATTTTGAATTATTTACACAATTACTTGAAATGTAATTATTGTAGCATGATCGCTGTATCTCCATCTCTTTACCTTCTTCCCCCAAGTCATAAACTTTACAACATCTTGGAATGCAAGAAGGCCCAACATCTGGACAGGATCTTAACCCCCACCGTTTGACTCCATCAACAGTTAACAGTTAATCATAAACTAAGTCCATGTGCTAATCTTAAAAAGAGGTTTCAACGGTCCAGACCACCAAGTTTCCTCAATTTTCCTTTTAAAACTGATTGTTGCAGAATATAACGGTTTCCTTCACAGTGAACCTTTCATCACAGCTCTATTGCAAACCTTATCACCCAAGTCTGGCACCAGAAAGACACCTCTGGAGATTTACGACATCAAGAAACAGTCAAGAAACTATCGCCTTCCCTCTTACAAAAAACAAAAACTCAGATTTCGTTCTAAAGAGACAAACTTTAATAATTGTATTAAACTCCTGATGAGAACAGTTTATCTTCATCGAAACCTTTTAATTACATAACAAATAATATTTGGATCCTGATAAGTCCAAACCCACTATATACATTTAAATGATTCATACAAAGAGTGGATCAAGGATATTCTTTTATATCCACACACCGTTATAGATTATACATATGTATGTTACTGAATTTATGTACCTTCATATCTACTTGATTAATGTTTTACTATAATTATCTTTTTGTTTTGATATTTAGTGATCCCGTTTAGTATGATATATAGAAACAGCTTTTGCCTATGTGTTTTGATCGATCGGGTTTTAATAATTTGTGCAACAAACATGAAGTTATTTACAATGTACCGTTTCCTACAGCTTGTATTAATCATAGTATTGTTTAGTTAAAAGTATAGTAAATGCCTGTGCTGTAGTTAAAATGCTTTAACAATGTTCTAGGTTATCAATTCAAGGTGCTTTTGATCATCTGAACCTTCCAACGAAGTCTGCATCTAAACTTGTAACTGAGGATTTTTGGTTATTGTGTGATACTTTTAATCTCTTTTAGATATGTAGGAATATTATTTAATCCAAGTTAGACGTCTGTGGCTTATGGTGAAATAAGGCAACCGCGATAGGAGAGCTTTACTGAGGAGTCAGCGTCTCATTGGCTAAGTAAGGGCAACTCCTTATGTCCCGCTTCCAGCCGCCCCCGAGCCGGAACATTCAAAAAGCAACGCGGGACGACTCTAGCTTCAAGTCTTGTGTCTTTATGTTCTTTAAGTCTTTCCTTTGTCTTTTATAGTTTTTCCTTTTTGTAGCGTTTTTGATTATTAATTTTACTCAAGTTTTCGCGTTTACTTTAAAGTTTCCTGTATACAGCAGTCTTAAGTAGTTCGGTATCGCTGAACTAGAAGATAGTTAAAAGACCAACCAGACTCTAAGCTCGACCATTTTTGTACCATACAAGTTTTCCAGTTTTGTTGAAGCTTGTGGTGCTAGAACTTGCTCGACTCCACCTTTATTTGTGGCCAAGATAGAATCCGAGTCGTACGCCCGCAAGTCGAGGTCAAGGAACCTGATCACCAACAGCTGGGAAAAAGCCAAACCGGAGCGAGGCCCTCAACCTATCTGTGGTCCCACGGACCGAAGACACTGACCGGAGGCCTATAGCCAAGATCTTACAGTCCTCCAAACAGTAGCATCAGAATCTGAAGATTTTTACCGCTTCAGTTCCATGTGTGACGTCGGACGACAGGCAGAGGCCCGGTTCCGTTCCATCTCCTTCGCGTGAGCCTCCACAAAGCAATCGGCAAGTACCACTGTTGTGGCTGTTCTGGGTCCCTGATTTATCGTACTGTGCGTTTTTAAGCTAAAACCACGCTTCAACATAGACTTATTCACGCCTAAGTAATTTTTACCACACTATCCACATTCAACGTCATTAAGGTTACCAGTAACATCGCAACGTTAGTAATTATTGCGCGACCGATAAGTTACATAGAGTCATCTCGGTTTCCGATTTTATTACTGTAATGTGTACGCTTGCCATTGTTCCCTGTTCTCCATACTGTGATATATACATGTTCATCGTCATTTTATGATTTTAACTCTGTGATCACTCGTTATTCCATTAGAAATCTGTTGGTATTGCTTGTTTGCAGTTAATAAACTTGTTTATAAACCTTTTTGAATTTGCCGCCTGGTGTGAGAGTTCATTCATTCAAAGGTCGAGAAAAATACTTTGAATTCACTATTCAGATATAGACTGATCAAGTTTGTTGTTTCTTTTTCCTGGTTTCCAGATCGGCCAGTGAATTATTTATATTTTTAATAATCGATTTGGTGGTGCCTCGTATTTCTTAATTAATTAATATATAACTTAATTAATAAAGTTTAATTAAAATTTAATCCAATTAAAGTGTAGTCTAGGTTTGCTACATTATTGTGATGTCATGAATTTGGCACCCTGTCCAGGTAGGATGAAGTGGTTGTTGAACAATATTTTATAGAAATGATTGAATATAGTATATTGAACACTTTTAATTGCATTTTATCATATCAATGAAGTCTCATTTGTCCCTCTCGTTCTTCATTGGTTTGATGCATCTACTTCCTGAGCAGCACTTCCAAAAATGAAAAAGTGAGTGTTGTGTCTTCTGGCTCTGTTTCATAAGGGCTGTCCAGACTTGGCGCTTGAAAGAAGGACAGATGGACCAATTGGCTAACAAACAAGTGCAGGTCAGATTTGTTTGTCAATTTCCTGTTGAATGGTCCCAGCATGTCAATCACTCTTTATATTAAACAAGATAAACAAAAAGGTAATTGTCAATGGTAATAGCTGAGAATACAGTACACTATATAGCTCAAAGTTTGTGAAGACCCAAAAATGTAAAAAAGTCATCTAAAAGCATGGGTTCTGGTATGGACTGTTTCCTGCTATAACAGTCTTTCTGAGAAACACACTTTTCTGAGAAAGTCTTTTACTAGATTTTGGCACATGACTGTGGGGTGGGCAGAACTGATAAACTTTTGATGAAAAACATTTGATTTGAATTATTGAGGAGGAAGAAACCTATGAAAGTGTTGGATTTATTGTCACTGAGGTGTCCAGTACAACCCATTGTTCTACCACTGTCTGTTATGGAGATTTTGTATGCCTGTGTACTTTATATTATAAACCTGTTAAGAAGTGGGCGTGACTGAAAAATCCCTAATTAGAAGGGGAGTCTATCTACTTTTATCCGTTGTCACACCGACTGCTACTGCTCCTCCTCACCGACAGATCTCCCTATCACCCGAGCTCTGACTCGTCGCCATGTCCGGTTTGTGGCGACCATGATTAGAGACTATATATACACCAATCTCACTTATAGGAGTTGTGATAGCAGCATTCGTGTTTGTACATAGTCGTGTTTGCATTTCCATATCTGATCTTAACTTTGGATTACCTTTTCTGCCCCTTGCCTCACTCTTTGGATTTGATTGCTGTTTGTTAGTGTATCTCCAGCTTTTTGACCATTGCATATCCTTTGACAACGATTTCTGGATTGTGATAATAAACCTGCTACTGATTCCTATCGAGTTCTCGAGTGTCTCATTACAGCTATATAGTTTATTCTGGATGAAAATTTAGCCACAAACCTTGAGTAGAAAACCAGCTCACCCATTTTAACCACACATAAATATGGCAAACCTTTCTAACAGTGATTGTGAATTAGTAGTCAGGCTGATAACAAAGGTACAGTTCAGCTAAACCAGTTAAAGGGCTCTCAACAGATACACCGTCATGCTGTGATTCCTCTCCATGGACCTCTTAACATTGGCACAGTCCCTGCTCTGACTCTAAGGGATACATTTCGCATGCTAAAGGCACAGCAAACACTGAAAAAATAAGTCAGTGTGTTTTAATGAGAGATGTAATTGGGACCACTTGTCCAGCACTTCAGACAAGCTCCTCAGACTCTGTGCAACTGCATGATCTAAAGAGCTGTTACTCTGAGGCTGATAATCACCATTCTGACCCTTCACTCTAATTAGCCTACTTTTGCTCGTAGAACTTAGCAGCAAATAGGATTTTACAGCATATGGTCTAGCAACATGCAAGGATTTTTAAAATTGTTTTTCTTGTGTGAAACTGCAATGCAGATTAGAGTTGAACTATGAGACTGATGCACTGAACAACTCTGAGCTACATATATAATGGTAGCGATAACGTTAAAAATAGAAAAATACATAAAATTAAAAAGCATTCAAAATTAAATACATCTGAAAAATGTTCCATTGAGTATATACATCATTAAAAAAGTTATTTACACATCTAACATGAGGTTTAATTTTTAAGCAAATAAAGACTATTTTTGAGTAAGAAAATCTACTTTTGAATAAAGTTAGAGGCATCATCAGTCATTTTGGTGGTAGTTAACTGAATCCAAACTAATCCACACTAATACAGATACATACAGTATATCTTGGGATGTTGGCATTTTTACATCATATTCTGTTCACCTATTTATCTAATTTAGGTTATAAGAAATACTGTATAATACTGTAGAAATACTCTATACCTACAGCATACCTACAGTCTCATGCAGCTGTCTGTCGACCCCAGTGAAATTGTTGTTGAAATTGTTGTACATTTTTCTTACACATTACCAGAATTCTCTAACAAGCAAAGTGGTGCACACCACAAAAATAGTGACAAACCCAAATCAGTAGCATGCTGGGATGCAGCCGTATTGCTTGTTTAGGACGAACAGCTTTTAAATGTAATAAAAAGATTATATCTAGCCAAAGCCATAAAAAAGCCAGACTGGAATTCTTATAAAACAAGCAGAATGAATTTTAGACCGATTAGAACTGAGTTGCATTTATATGACAAAAGCCAATTACAGGATGATACTTTTTAGCATGTTCAAAAATTCTCCAGTTTTACCCATCTGACCCTGGAACAAGTTTTCAAAAAGCATCAAAACATATGTGGTGAAAACATATGCGAACAGAAGTCCTAACCAGTCAACACCAGTTAAGAGTGCCAAATTGGCAGATACCCAAAATGCTTGGAATTTAGTGAACCCTTGACAATTTTCTATTAATATACTATACAAAAATATGACTTAAATATATACAACATCAGATTTTCTCTTAAGTTGTTAAAGTAGATAAAGGGAAACCAAGTAAATGTATGAGATACAATATTATATTTGTTTATTTATTTATTGATAAAAATGATTCAATGTTACATATCTGTGAGTCATAAATGTACAGTGGGGCAAAAAAGTATTTAGTCAGTCACTGATATTGCAAGTTCTCCTACTTAAAAAGATGAGAGAAGTCTGTAATTTTCATCATAGGTACACTTCAACTATGAGAGACAAAATGAGAAAATGAGAAAAAATCCAGGAAATCACATTGTAGGATTTTTAAAGAATTTAATTGTAAATTAGGTGGTTAAATAAGTATTTTGGTCCATAAATTTTTGGTTCAACTCAAACTTTGTCACCTAATCCTTTGTTTGTCCATGAACAGAGGTCAAACCTTTTCCTGACGTCTCACCCAGTTTGCCACCTGTAGCTGGCATTTTGGCCCATTCCTGCCATGCAATCTTCTCTAGAGCAGTGTGTTTTGGCACACACGGACTTTCAACTCCCTCCAAACAAATTTTCTATGGGTTTTAGGTCTGGATACGTCTAACCACGCCAGGACCTTGAAATGCTTTTACGGAGCCCAGTTCCTTCATTCCCGAGCCAGTGTGGTTTGGGAATCATGCATGCTGGAAGACCCGACATGTTCCAGCTTCAATGCCTCATTATGGAAGGAGGTTTTTGGCTTAAAATCTCATGATGACAAGGCACCGTTCATTCTTCCCTTTAACACAGATCAGTCCGTCATGTCCCGTTTGCAGATAACAGCCCAAACAGGATGTGTCCACCCCCATGCGTCAAGTAGTAATGGTGTTTTTTTGGATGCGACCTCAGCATCCTTTTTCCTCCAACCAGTTTAGGTTTTAATCAAAAGTTCCTATTTTGGTTCATCTGACCACATGATCTTCTCCACAAAGCCCTTTCTGGATCCTCCATATGCTCTCTGGCAAACTTCAGATGGGCCTGGCATGTACTGTGCTTAAGCAGGGGGACACGCCTGGCACTGCAGGGATCTGAGTCTCTCTTGCGTAGGTGTTACTGATGGTAGCCTTTGTTACTTTGGTCCCAGCTCTCTGCAGGTCATTCATCAGTTCCCTCTGTGTAGTTCTGGGAGTTTTGCCGACCGTTCTCATGATCATTTTGACCGCATGGGATGAGATCTTGCGTGGGGCCCCAGATCGTGGGAAATTATCAGTGGTCATGTATGTCTTATAATTGCTCCCACAGTTGATTTATTCACACCAACCTGCTTGTCTATTGCAGATTCACTCTTCCCAACCTGGTGCAGGTCTTTAATTTTCTTCCTGGTGTCCTTCGACAGCTCTTTGTTCTTTGCCATGGTTGAGTTTGGAGTCTGACTGTTTGAGGTTGTGGACAGATTTCTATTATACAGATAACGAGGTCAAACAGGTGTCATTAATATAGGTATTGAGTGGAGGACAGAAGAGCTTCTTAAAGAAAAAGTTACAGGTCTGTGAGAGCCAGAAATCTTTCTTGTTTGTGGGTGACCAAATACTTATTTTCCACCATGATTTACAATTAAATTCTTTAAAAATCCTACAATGTGATTTTCAGGATTTTTTTTCTCATTTTGTCTCTCATAGTTGAAGTGTACCTATGATGAAAACTACAGACCTCTCTCATCTTTCTAAGTCGGAGAACTTGCACAATCAGTGACAGACTAAATACTTTTTTGCCCCACTGTATGTGAACCTCTAGGACTAGCAGTTTATATGAGGGTGAAATTAGAGTCAGGTGTTTTCAGTAAATGGGATGACAGTCAGGTGTGAGTGGACAACCTGTTGCATTTAAAGAATATGGATCTATCAAAATCTGATCTTCACAACATGTTTGTGGAAGTGCATCATTTCATAAACAAAGGCGATTTCTCAGGAATTCAGAAAAAGAGTTGTTGATGTGCATGAGGGAGGAATATGTTACAAAACCATCTCTAAAGAGTTTGGACTCCACCAATCTACACAGTCAGACAGATGGAGAAAAACTTAAGACTACTGATACCCTCCCCAGAAGATGACCTTGAAAATCACTTCAATAGGAAGGTGTGTAACAGTTTGAGTGGTCATAAAGGAACCAAGGATAACTTCTAAGCAACTCAAGGTCTCTTTTGCATTAGCTATTCTTAATGTCAGTGAGTCCACCATCAGGAGAACATTGAACAACAATGGTTTGCATGGAACCTTAGCAAGGAGAAAGCTAATGATCTCCAAAAAGAAAATTGCCCTGCGACTCACTAGCCTCACTTTCCAGGCCTAGCCACCCAACAAACAAACCAAATAATAATAAACAAAACAAAACAAAACCCTTAAACAAAACAGCTTGGCCATGTAGGTCACTCAGTGACCCAAAGGACAGTGATGTAGTTGGCCTGGTCTGCTTCAATCATTGCTGCCTCCTAGCTGTCCAGTACTGTAAGTACAAAACTGTAATCATATTACAAAATATACGTTTATTTTCTATTATTTGTTTCTTCAGAATGTAGAAAATGACAAATCAGTGCTAATTCTCAGCTCACAGCACATCTTGCTTTTCCAGACTGGATATGATATCAGACCAAGTAGATGCAAGAAACAAATATTCCACTTTTAAGTAGTTTCCCCTGGGAAAATAAACAGTGTGACAGCTTAGACATATGAAAAGGCCTCGGTATGTATGTGTGTGTGTGTGTGTGTGTGTGTGTGTGTGTGTGTGTGTGTGTGTGTGTGTGTGTGTGTGTGTGTGTGAGAGAGAGAGAGAGAGAGAGAGAGAGAGAGAGAGAGAGAGAGAGAGAGAGAGAGAGAGAGAGAGAGAGAGAGAGAGAGAGAGCGCGCATGTGAGACTGGCTGAATGGCTATTTCATGCTATGTTAGTGTTTGTGGCTGTGTACTCATGGATGTAATTCCAAACACTTAAAAACTGACAACGAGGAGCACCTCCAATCACCTGCTTGAGATATTTTGACTAATCTCATCCAGTGATGGGAAAAAAAAAAGCCTTTATTGTGTGAGTGGGAAGAAGAAAATGAGCCAAGGTTTCACTGGTCATTTTTATTATTATATTGCTGTTTTTGTTGGTACAGCCATTTTTAATATCTGTGTTTTGATGCCTGCGTCCCCCTGTACTGGCTCATTCCATGTTAAAAGCACCAGCATTATGAAGGTGAAGCCTAAACAATCGATCTGTCCTGCTTTTTTTAAAATCTCTTACTCTTTACGCCATAAAAGAGTTGAGATTTAGATCTGACGTTGAATTTAAGCACTCGGAGAGCGCAGAGGCCGTTGCTTATCAGTTCATAGTAGCCATAGTGGAATTTGAAGCGCAAATTCCCATACTGAATTCTTATCTTATGTGTTTTGTTTTTTTCTACCAAACCTCATGAGGTCATGCCCAGTTTATTTGTGAAGACAGCAGGCACTAGCGTTCTGTGATGAAGTGCTGGGCATGACAATGCACCCTGCCCAGCAGCAACCACTGATGGGTTTGTGGATATTTGAAAAGGATCTTTTTTAAATGGGATTTACTACTCTGCACTGGGAAAACATTATGTTGTGTGTGATGTCAACACTGGTGCGCAATGGCATCTGCATGGATATATTGAACTACACATAAGCTAAATAAGAATTATTATCAAACAGGAATACTATACAAAAGAAGAACGGTACATTGATAATCCATAAACCTATCGATACAATAATTGAATTACTAAATTACATGAGAATATAATACACATCCTATCTGTACAACCTACTAATTAATCTAATCAAATAGAAAATATAAGCGAGTTTTGGATTTTATTTAGTTTATTTGTAGGAATTTTTAAATACTTTCATCCATAAACAACTGACCAATATAATATTTTTAATACCGTAATGTCTTGTGTTGATAGGCATTAAATTATAATAAAGTATGCAGCCAAATTTTGTGAGCCCCCAAAATTATATCCAAATCATGGGTATTATTAGGGAATTGCTACAGTCCTTGTGGCTGAAATACCAACAATCACATCTTTTAAAGGGGTGTTTACATACTTTTGGCCACATAGTATATGATTAGCCAAAGGAATTATTAGCCAGTCACCTCACATGTAGACTAAAATCATTTCATTTAAGAAGTAAATAGTAAATTCTACTAAATTAAGTCCCAAAACGTATTGAAACATGATAATAAGGTTAGGCTATTAGTGGATGCAACAGGTTATTTTGACATTGTATGAAGTGGCTATTGTTCAGAAACGTGCAACCCACTTAAGCTCTTGAGGCTGTTTGGCATCTTCATAGAAAATAAACATGTACGCAAGCTCTTTTTTACAAGTTAGTATAGAGAACTGAAAAAAAACTGTGAGTAGGGATGCATACATTGTTTTCATCAAACGCTTGACAGGAAATTATAAATAAATTGCTCCAGGAAGCACAGCTTACATTTCTCTACCTTCTCATATCTCTCTCTTCTTAACCTTTGCTCTCAGTAATGACTTGTAAATCTTTTATTTGCATCACTATTCCTACTGCATTCAAAACACACATCACACATTTGAAAAGCATGATCATCAATATTCATCCAAGAGCTATCTAGTATTAATATTCATGGGGGATGTGCTTTTTCATGCAGTTATCCAACAGCTAATATTACTGTAGGACAGAGAATAAATCATGCATAGACATTCAAACCATTATTAATTTAGAACCATGCGCAGGAATTTACAAGAGACAGCAAAATGCCCTGCAGAGTTAAATATTATTCACCCTTTAGCACTTATGAATAATACACGTTTATAGTGGTAAACTGGATTTTTGACTGTATGAATGAATTATAATGTGAAAATATGGATATCGTCTACTTGTTTGGCTTGCCAGGTTTGTTTCAGCAGTTTGTTTCAGGCATTCGTTTAATGCTGCTGCTAAAACTTGACTCGACACATACCTAAAACAAATTATTTGCATGATTGCTTTTTACCCAGACTGAGTAGAGATAAATAACTATACCTATATACAGTTGTGATCAAATTTATTCAACCCCCAATGCTGTGAAGGGTTTTATGGAATTCAGTGCACATTTGTAATTGTGTTCATAATGAAATCTTACAAGGACTTGTTAAAGAACTAAATGCAACTAAAATAGCATCATTGTTTTTTGTCATAAGTTTAAATGGCCTTTTTGTGATTTCTCGTTCTCTTGACACAATTTATTCAACCCCTTACGACTATATTGAAAACCCTGTTGGATGTCACCGAGGCAGCAATCAAGCCATAATAATCACCAAATTAGGGGCAGATTTAAAAGGACTGTGATACTTCGCTCCTTCTAGACATCTACTGGTGTGTTTTACAGATGTGAAGGCAGAGATGGTCCCAGAAGACAAGAGAATAGGTTATTGCTCTTCACAGAAGGGCAATGGATAAAATAAAAAGATTGCGAAGAAATAAGGGGAGTGGATGGAAAGAGGGAGAGCGAGGGGGAGAGGGGAATAAGGGTTTAGTGGGAAGGGTGGAGGATCGGGGGAGGATGATTTTGCCGAAAGTTTATAAATATCCAAGAGACACTACCTCGTAAGTATCATTCGCAAGTTCAAGTTAAAGGGCACCAGTGGACACGCTACCTGGTCGTGGCAGAAAGAGATCCGACCGCGCGACTGCTGTGCAACTAACCTGAAGTGTATTGGGAGAAAAATCCCCGCGTGAACTGCAAGGACGAAAAAGACCTGTCCAGTGTGGGCACCAAAGTTTTCAGCTCAACCAATAAGCACGCACACTGCATAACGAAGACCTCCATATGCCAGAACTCCCAGGCGCACCCCCCTTGGCCTGACCTCCAAAGAACAAGAAAGGTCGACTGCAGTAATGCCAAAATCATGTGGACACGCCCACAAAATTTTTGGGACAGTGTACTGTGGTCAGAAATGAAACTAAATTGAACTGTTTGGGACAATGGACCGCGCTATGTTTTGGAGAGGAAGAACCAGGCTTATGACAACTTGCTACTGTGAAGCAATGGCGGGGGTCAATTATGCTTTGGGGCTGTTTTGCTTCTATGGACCGGAAGCTTCAACGTGGTTCAGGGTACCATGAAAATTCCCTTTCAGTACCAGGAAGATCTTGGTAGGAAAATGTATGGAGTCAGGCCAACAACCTGCGCTTTGGGAGACGTGGACCTTCCAACAGGACAATGATCCGAAGGACCATGCACAAGTCCACTAGAGTCATGGTTGAACGGAAAGTGCTGGAACAGTCTAGAGTGGCCATCGCAATCACATACTTAAATCCAATTGAGAACCCTCGGTGGGACCTAAAAAGGCAGTTGCGCGCTCAAGCCTAAGCATGGTGACTGAACTGGAGGCTTTTGCCCATGAAGAATGGGACTAAGATACCCATATGTCGCTGCAAGACACTTGTGTCAGAGCTATGCTTCACGCTGAAAAGATGTCATAGTAACTGGAACAGGATGTTTATACTAAGTAGTAAAAAATAATGTCACTAGGGGGTTGAATAAAACTGATAATGATTGAGCACATAAAAGACATTGTTGGTTTCCCTCTAAATATTAATGTAATTTTGTGTAATTTATGAGTGCCTCTTTGATATAATTGTAAGTAAGCATGAACTGAAATGATCAAAATCAATGTCAAACTGGCCAAAACAACTTTATTTCAGTGGGGGTTGAATAAAATTTGATCACAACTGTAGAGTCCAGCCCCTTGATTGTGGCAAGTTCTCCTACTTAGAAGAATGAGAGATGTCGGTAATTTTCATCATAGATACACTTCAACTAATCGAGACAAATGAGAAAAAAATCCAGTGAAATCACACTGTAGGATTTTTAAAGAATGTAATAACTGTACTCATGGTGGAAAATAATATTTTGGCACCCACACACAAGAAAATTTCTGGCTCGCACAGACCGTAACGTCTTTTTAGAGCTCTTTCTGTCCTCCACTTCTTACCTGTATTAATGGCCAACCTGTTTGACCTCATTATCTGTGTAAAAGACAACTGTCCACACCTCAAACAGTCAGACTCCAAACTCACCATGGCCAAGACCGCAAATAGCTGTCGAGGACCCAGGAAGAACACTTTTAAGACCTCGCCAGGCTTGGGAAGAGGTGAATCTTCTACAATAGGCAGCAGGTTGGTGTCATAATCAACGTGGGAGCAATTGTAAGAATATGGAAGACATACAAGACCTGATAATCTCCCTCGATCTGGGTCCCCCCAAGACTCATCTCCTGGGGGTCCAAAATTATCAGAGGAAACGGTCAGCAAAATCCCAGAAACTACAAAAACGGCGGGGACCTGATGACTGACCTGCCATAGAGTCCTGGGACCAAAGTAACAAGCTGCCATCATAACACACTCGCCGAGCACTTAACCAGTACATGTCCAGCCTGTCTGAATTTGCCAGAGAGCAGGTGGATGATCCAGAAGAGGATGGGAAGAATAACACATTTTGGTAAAAACCAAGTTGTCATGTTTGGAATGAAGAAGCATGCTGAGTTGCAAGGCAATCCCAGAACACCACCATAGCTTACTGTGGAAGCATGGGGGTGGAAAACTCATGCTTTGGGGGCTTGTTTTTCCTGCAAAGGGACAGACGACTGATTCTGTGTTTAGGGAAGAATGAACGGGACCATGTAATCGTGAAATTTTAAGCCAAACCTCCCTTCCATCATGACAGCATTGACGATGAACATGTCTGGTCTTCCAGCATGACAATGATCCCAAATACACCACTGGGGCAACAATGTGATTTCCTGGTTTTTTTTTCTCATTTTGTTTTTCATAGTTGAAGTGCACATATGATGAAAATTACAGACCTCTCTCATCTTTCTAAGTAGGAGAACTTGCACAATCAGTGGCTGACTAAATACTTTTTTGCCACACTGTATATATGTATATGATGTTAGTTAGTGAGTTTTCCCTGGCAACTTTGTTTAAAATTTGGTGCAAGTATAAATTAAATGAGAAAGTTATCAAGAGAAAATGTACAGGTAGACGCACAGTAAGATGCAAAAGTTTCAATATTGACAACTCAAAACAAAATTACTTGAAAATAGAAAATGCACAAGAAAACAAATGTAAAACAAATGGGTGGAAACAAGAGTCAATACTGTGAAAAAATCAAATGTAAGAAACTGGCTGAATGAAATGGGATTTTACCCAGAAAAGCCAAACAAATAAAAGCACCAACAACTAATAGAAGAAAAGTTTAAAGTGGACTAAAGAGAAGCAATAACAGAGTGTGGATGAATGGATGAAAGTGATATTCAGCATGGAATGACAAATCTCGTTGGTCAAGAAGATGATCCCCTGTTTTTGTCTGGTGCCATTCTAATGAAACATATAAAAATGACTGCCTGAAGAAAACAATCACAGATCAAAGAGTTACAACTATTCTTGAGGAAAAGTATATGAGATACCATTTTACAGCAAAGATGCCATAAAGTAAAGACATTCAGTAAAGTTGTGGTTGTTTTCATAGTTAATTTGTCAGTAAAGATTGTCTGAAATATTTTGTTGTGTGACAGTGAAGATACAATCTTGCACAGTGAAATGCAGAATAGAGCTTTATAAGGGCAGTGGTGGCTAAGTGGTTAAAGTAATTGACTACTGACCAAAAGTCCCAGCACTACTACTACTGGGTCACTAACAAATTCCTTAACCCACTATTGATTGGATAGTACATTGTAAGATTGGATCAGTTACACATTGCTCTGGATAAGGGTATCTGCTAAATGCTGTAAATGTAAATTTCAGTGCCAGTACTAATTAATCTGTTCAGAAAACAGGGTTAGCATTACAGAGACCAGATGGCAGCTGCTGTGGGCTAGGGTGACCAGTTGAATTAAATTCAGGACAGGAGATTTAGAGATGAGTGTGTCATGTCAGAAGAATTAGAACATTTCAGATGAATATCAGACACACTAATTATATTAGATAATATCTTATCCATATTTTGAAGACCATTTACAGATTCTGAGAATATAATTGAGACACACAAACTATAATGCACAGGTGACAAGTGTTTTACTTTAATTTTAAACATCTTTTCAGTAAATACGAAGGTAATAAAACTGTTGGGTGCAAAAGCACATTTTAGATACTTTTTAACACAAATTCCTCTCACAGTAGTTAAATAAATCTAAATAAATACATACTATACCATTAAATAAATACATGTTCCATGTTCATTTATGTATTTCTTTCTATATCCCAATCAGTTACATTTTAGGAAAACGTGACAGTGTTCGGGGTCAGAACAACTACTCCAAAACTCAGGACTGTTTCTGGATTGTTTCAGGGCATTCTGGTCACCCTAGTGAGAGGCAATGAAGTCAGAATTAATCGATTGACCTTATCCTCTCACCCTAACCTGGCTCTTTTCTCAAGAAAAAACAATCAAAGATCCATGCCGACAACACACCCTCCCAACCCCAACCCTGGAGCCTCCCTGGAGCCTCCATACCACAAGCACTCAAACTGTAACTGCACAGCATGCGTGTGCATGGTGCGCGCGCTCAGCGTGGGCTACTGCTGCCTCAGGCTTGCTCAACTAGGGCTTTGATCTAATAATATTTGTAAAGCTGCTTTGAGACAATGCTGTGTTTTTGTAAAAGCACTATATAAATAAATTTGACTTGACTTGACTTGCTAAGCAAGAGGGAATTTTTCTTTGTTAAAATATTATCTTAACTGTACTTCTTTATTGGTTTTACTATTTCTTCAGCTTAAGAAAGACAATGTGGTAAATATTTGATTGTCCACAAACTGTCCCTGTAGTGTAGCAACAGAATATAGATGGTGTAGGCAGCAGTTTAATAAATACGTTTTAATACTGTCGTAGCCCACCAAAACAAGTGACAGTTTTGGGTGACCGTAATATTTTTAACACATTAAAATGAAAACAGTTTGCAATTATTTTGTGATATGTATAATTCTATTGTGCTTCAAGTAAATTTTTTGAAACATGACATAAAAATTGTAAATTTGCAGCATTTAGCAATTTCTCATCTAGAAATGCTATAACTGAGCTGAATCTTAAAAACTAAGACACTGTTCAGTGGGCCCAACGGCCATCTTGTCAGCCCTAGCTTTTGAATTTATGCCTTCTGAATGCAAAGTCAAGAGCCTTAAGCACAGAAATTCTGTAGTGTACTTTCTTCCAGCAAAGCAATGTTTACATTAATATTTAACTAGTTAATAACTTATAAAAAAAACCTATCTATTAACTTGGATATCCATGAAATGTAAAATACAAGCGTGGCTTGAAAGTTTGTTACCCTTTAGAATTTTTTTTATATTTCTGCATAAAATAGGACTTAAAACATCATCAGATTTTCACCACAATTCCGAAAAGTATAAAAAGAGCCCAGTTAAACCAAGAGACAAAATATTTACTTGGTCATTTATTGAGGGAAATGATCTAATATTACATAATGAGTTAGTGGCACAAGTATGTGAACCTTTGCTTTCAGTATCTGGGGTGAACCCTCTGTGCAGCAATAACTGCACTAAACGTTCCTGTAACTCCCCCCCCCCACTCTTGATCAGTTCCCTGCACACACCGGCTTGTAGGAAGTTTAGCCCATTTCCTCCATACGAACAGCTCACTCTGGTATGTTGGTGGGTTTCCTCACTTACCTGCTCACTTCAGGTCCGTCCACAACATGTTGATTGGATTAAGGTCCGGACTTGACTTTTTCCATTCCAAAACCTTACTTGATTTTTTTTCTTAAATTTTTTTCTTTGTAGAACACTGTGGCTTAGGGTCATTGGTCTTGCTGCATGACCCACCTTCCCTCCTATTTCAGTTCCTGAAGAATTTCAAGACAGATGTCCGACATTTGCCTTTAAGAATTCTCTGGATATAAATTCAAAATTCATGTGTTCCATCAATGATGGCAAGCCGTCCGGCCAGATGGAGCAAAACAGCCCAACCAATTAATACCACACCATGTTTCACAGATGGGATAAGGTTCTTATGTTGGAATGCATTGTTTTCCTTTCTCCAAACATACCACTTTTCTTTTAAAGCAAAAAGTTCTATTTTGGTCTCATTTGCCCACAAAACATTCCTCCAATAGCCTTCTGGCTTGTTCACGTCATCTTTAGCAAACTGCAGACAAGTTGTTCTTTTTGGAGAGCAGTAGCTTTTTCCTTGCAACCCTGTCATGCACACCATTGTTGTTCAGTGTTCTTCTGATGGTGGATTCATGAGCATTAATATTAGCCAATGTGAGAGAGGCCGTCAGTTGCTTAGAAGTTACCCTGGGGTCCTTTGTGACCTCACCAACTATTACATGCCTTGCTCTTGGAGTGATCTTTGTTGGTCGACCACTCCTGAGGAGGGTAACAATGGTCTTGAATTTCATGCATTTGTACACAATTTGACTGTGGATTGGTGGAGCCCAAACTCTTTAGAGATGGTTTTGTAACCTTTCTCAGCCTGATGAGCATCAATAACTATGTTTCTGAGGTCCTCAGAAATCTCCTTTGTTCATGCCATGATACACTTAGACAAACATGCGTTGTGAAGAGCAGATTTTGATAGATCCCTGTTCTTTAAATAAAACAGGGTGCCCACTCACACCTGATTGTCATCCCATTGATTGAAAATACCTGACTCTAATTTCACCTTCAAATTAACTGCTAATCCTAGAGGTTCACATACTTCTGTCACTCCCTAATATGTAATATTGGATCATTTTCCTCAATAAATAAATGACCAAGTAATTTTTTTTGTTTCATTTGATTAACTGGTTTCTTGTTATCAACTTTTAGGACTTCTGAAAATCTGATCATGTTTTAGGTCATATTTATGCAGAAATATAGAAAATTCTGAAAGGTTCACAAACTTTCAAGCAACCGATTCAATCCAAAACATGCCCATTAAATTGTCAAAAAACTCATTATACCATTTATTTAATGTACACTCACAGTCAAATTAATAGTCAACAAATAACAGACAAACAACAGAGCATTATATTTCACAATCCATACAAAACTGGTTATAATGTGAACAAGTCATTGAATGCTGTAAGAGTAATCCAAGTCTAAACAATTATCCACCAAAGCACATATTGGATACATTTACAGATCATCAAAGATATTTTACCGGTTTATTTCTACCATTAAATGATGATAATAGCCTTTGATTTACTCCATGCATTGCATTTTAGTGCCACAAGAAATACAAAAATAAAAATATAAACCCCAACAGATTTAGTAAACTTCCTTCCAAACACTTGCTGTGAGCTACTTATCATGTCATATCAGCAATACATGTCATAAATACAGTGCAATCCTAAACTGGGGTCATTTATTCATATTAAATTAAATATACTTAATCAACACTGACCTTGAATAGGTGGACCATTATACTCGTAATTGCCTATCTAGTGTATTGAATCTTAGCCTTGGTAAACCTCTCAAATAAGATACACAATACCAATTTATGAATTCACAAAACCGGATCATTTGCCAAATATGTTTTTTTTGCAACAGTAATAAACCCAAAGTGAGATAGTTCATTTATGTTGAGGCACACTTAATAAATCCACAGGCTCACAATGTACCTACTGCTGAAGTTTTTCTTTTCTCACCAGAATAAACCTGAAAATACACTGCATCTTGTCCTTTTCTAAATGTATTCTTCTTTTTTTGCTCTTTGCAACAATTAAAACAATAATACAAAGAATTTACATATCTTTCCCCCTACCTTGTACAGCATCAGGTTAACATCTTACAAACTGCATGTCTAAATCATCACACTTGTCTCACAGCACATTTAGATGATAAGTACACTCAGTTAGACTTGGTTATCAATATCTGACACTTTTAGTCTATAATCTGTAGCAAATTATGAGATTGCATAGCTAAAATCGTCATTAACAGCCATTTTGAGATGTAATCTCTTTCCTTATAGGAAGAAGGATGACACTGAGGTAGGTATGGATTTCAAAATATGTATGTTGTTATACATTTTGTGAAACCTTTAATGTATTTCTTAGTCAAAGAGTGTCTTAGGAAAACATGTTAGGAATTAGGATGTAGTTTGTATGATGCTAACCCAACAGCGACCAGATATTATAGCACTAGCCTTATAGTTCCTAGCCTTGTGCAAAACTAAAGAAGCAAACTTCAAGTACATAACATGTCTTGGTTGATGGATTATTTCTGACATAATCTGTAAATTATATAAAATTTTGCCTCTGCTAACTAAAGAAGCTCTCCAGACAAAACATAGGTCACGTTTGACATTTATTCATTAATACTTGGTTAGAATTAATAACTTAATAACATCACAAATTTTGTCAGGTTTAGGGTACCCTAAGAGATGTGACTTCTTTTTATGGGAATCCTTTTGTCAGACCAATGTTGTAGCACTCTTTTAACACTATGACGTCATTTACACAACACCATTAACGTTCTTTATCTATGAGTTCCAGTGGCTCACTGGTAAGAGCCAGCTGCAGTCCATGAGGGTCTGGGTTCAATGGGATGCTGTTCTTCATCTGTTCAACATCTCAGAGCCTGGCCTCCAAATCAAATACCACTTCTACAGTTCTTACAGTTCTACAGTCTTATTTTTCTGTGGAGCATCATCTATATATGTTCTTTATTTTTTTTAAGCATCACTCAAGATTAAAGCAATATTCAAGGCTTTCCTAATAAAAAACATATCACAGATACAGTTTAGTTAGCTTTGATGCAATAATAAATAATAAATACACATAAACAGTATACATCATTACAAACACTACAATATGTACATCCAATTAAAAATGCTTCAACAATGGATAATCAAGATGTCATAAACTTATATTTCTGTAAATCGTTACGCTTTCTATTACTATGTTAAACTGAGTATTTCCTTCAATGTCTAAACAACAACAACAACATGAACAAACTGGAATGTGATAGGACATAAACACACAGCTGAGTCTCATCATTAAAGGCCAGGGTGGCCAGGACCCCTTCTGGCCATGATGCATTGCCTGACGCTCCTGCAGACCTCGAGGGTCCAGAAGATACCATGTCAGATACAATCCAGACATTGCAAAGAAGGTACCCTATGCTAAAGATGCTGTGTGGTGGTTCCAGGCATTCATGGTGCCACTGAGTCAGTTCTGGGCACTCTTCACAGAGTTACGGCTGCTCTGGACTGTCATGATACCACACCACTGAGCTGGCTCTGTTGTTTGCAAATGTCATTGTTAGTATACTGTGTGTTTCTGTTAGCATTGTACTGTTGTATTATCACTATCTGAAGGGTTTGCACTGTGTTTCTTGGAGTTAGCTGGTAGTGTAGTCCTTGTTTGCTAGCATTGTTTGTAGCACTCGTGTTTATCACCTGTCTAGCGTAGCACCTCACCTGCTACTACCCACGTTAATAAATGCGTTTGCACTACGTCTCTTGTTATTAAACCAAGTACACTTGCATTTACATCTGTCTCCCTCACTCTTTTTTACCCTGAACTTGGCAGTCCGCTTGCCAAACAAAATGAAATCTTTGGTGCTCATTTTCTGATCCACTTTAACTAACAAAATCTCTGTCAGTTTAGCTCTTTACATGGTTTGCACATGCCTCATGCTGGTGATCTGGCTCTAAGCTACATTTTGTCCACATGCACAACCAACTGCCATCAAACACTGTGCTAGCCAATGGTACTTGTTCACAAAATCACTTTACTCCCTCAGAAGTCTGGTTTGGCCAATATGTAGAGTTGTCTTCATACATTGTTCCTTAAGTTCTACATGCATTTTTTGTAGGCACAGTGACAGAGCAATAAAACATATATATATAAATTTAAGCTACTGTACATCTAATGACAGGATTTTTATTGATCCTGCTCTGGATTCTGGACTAGTGTGTGACTTTGAGTTCAAATCCCAGCTCTGCCAAGCTGTGATTGATGGGCCCATGAGAAACGGCCTAAACATTAATTTACACTATATTTGAAAAATAAAGTCAGATTTTGATGGACTCAACAATACACTATGTTTAACAATCATAATTGCATAAATGAACTCTTGCTGTTACAATCAGCATGCATAGACAAATCATCCACACAATGAAACCAATGTACATTGTACCACTTACAGTGAAGAACTACAATTAGTGTTACAGCACGTATCACATACTGTCTATGCAACATGTTAACAGTTCATTTGCAACAGAAAACAGTTCATTTGAAGAGTTGACAAAGGGCGTACTCACACTGTACCTGGTTGCCATGTACTGAGCCAGGGAATGATTGTTTTCTCTCCATTCCCCTGCTGGCCTGTGCTCACATTGTGCTTAGATGTTCTGGGCCCGAGCATCACGATACTATTTTTTTTTGTGGTAGACACACTTGCACAGCACAATGGGATATTATGGTTGTATTTTGTGTTTTTTTGGGAGTCATTTTGGGTATGCTGACACAAAGGTCTAATACGCTTATAGATTTTTACTCATGCTGTAGCTATAAGAAGATTTTTATGGAGGCAGCTGACATTGTGTTTATACTAGTCAAACAAACTGCACTTTGGGAGTCAAACTTGTTTGTGCATGGTACAGATTGCTTAGTGTGAGTACACCCAAGGGCGGTCAGTGGCTACAGGAATCCTTGTTTATGAGTGTGCATCAGAATTTTTTTTAATTTTAGAAAATTAGAACGTTATAATACAGAACTGTGGCTGAGAACTGAATAAAAACAATCCATCCAAGATTCTAAAGAAAACTGCATTTCCATATATATTTCACAGATGCCAAAGGAAGCTCCTTGCCCTTTCATTCTCAAGTAATTAAATTCAAACTGAGGTACAATGTCTTACTCTGTCTTGCATTTGCGAAAATAAAGCTTTTAGTGTGATGTCATCAGCATAGCTTGATGCATTACAATATAGTCAGCTCTCTGTATCTGAGGGTCCTGCACCTGCAGATTCATCCAGCTATGGACCAAAAAAAAATAGACACAGAATCCAGAATGTTCCCAGAAGCAAAACTGCTTGTGTCTATTAGACACCTGCCTCCCATGTTGTTGTGTTTATTATTAACGGGAACAATCTTTAATGGCAGTATCAGATCCTCCTTGCATTAAGGATGTACTCACACTTGGCAATTTGTACCACGCTTGCACCCAAAGCATGGTTCGTGTGACTATTGTGAGTGCTCAGAATCGTGGGCATGATTCATGAATCGCGCTCAGGCACACTTGAAGAGGTGGGAAAACAGTGTCAGTAGCTTCCATAAAAATCTTCTTATGTGCAGCACGAAAAGCCGAAAATCAGTGTGCTGCATAGTTAATGCATTTATTGTAAGACGTATTAGGGCTGTGTGTCAGCATGCACAAAGTGAAACGAAAAAAGTCACAACAGCATGTGATTACCTGATCACCCATGTACAACCATGAAGTGTGCTGTGATGTGCAAGCGCGTATCGTGATGATGAAAGCATGCTGGAGTGCGTTGCAGTGAACAGAAGCCAGGGGGAAGTGGGGAGGAGGGCCAAACACACTCCAACATGGTTCAAGCCAACTGGGCTCAGTGTCTCCATACTGTTGACCCAGTCCCAATGACAGGAGGCCTCAGCTGGTCCCACCCCTCTCTTGCACCACTTAGAAGGACAGACAGAAGCACCAGGCCACTGCAGTTCATGCTATAGAACCTGTCTGCTGTCAGCAACACAGAGTCTGTGCAAACATCCACCAGCTGTGCCTCGATGGGATTTGCCCACACCTCATCTGTGCTTGTGACCATCTGTGCTCTGCCAAACCCAGCGTCAGATGCCACCATGCCGAGGTCAGCCCCCATCGGTGCACCCGAGTAGGTGCCAACAGCCAGAGTTTGAACCAGCGCCCACCACTGTAGCATTCTCAAAGGACTCCTCTGCTGTCCTTGCTTTACAGCCTTTACTGCCTCATTTCAGATATTTTCAGTTTTGTGTTCTTCACTATGTCTCATTGCTTAAATAAAACTATCACACTTGCGCTTATACCCACCTCTGCTGTCATCTGAGCATAAATGTGACACGTCCCTTCAGAATGTAAAATTCCTATCTCATTCTCTCCATCTCCAGCTACATAACCTGCCCATTATTAATAATGTTAGGACAATATGATGGCACAGGTGACTGGATCTGATTGGATATGCTGTCTGCTTTCTTTGGAGTAAGTGGGGCTTCACCTCTCTATCTTGTCTCTGCTGTAATATAAATGAACAACTATTATGTCATAAGTAACCATTTAATAAAACGAAAGTTTGCGAGTGCTGACCACATCTCAACCATTGTGACAAGATGTGTGTTTGTCACTGATAATGATAGCATGAGGAGGGAAATGAGAAGGTGGTAAATTCTGAGACTTGGATGGATTTCAAGGTGGTTGCTGGATAATCAAGCAACCCCCCCTTGTCATGATGCACAGCAAAGCAGAAAAAAAAAACAAAATAAAAACAGGCAATCAAAAAACCATAACAAACAAACAAAAAATCAACACTTCGCTGATACGTCATCAGGAGGATTTTCTGGTATGAAATATCTGTGAATCCCATTCTGAACAATGTCAATTCTGTAAGAGGTGAGTAGCAATCTTTACAACAGATATGCTCAGGGTTTCAATTTCAAGTCTTTGATAAACTCCTATAATGAATGCCTTATTCCTAACTGTCACTGAAATCTTATTACCTCTCAAACCATAATCCATTACTCATTCTCAACCTGACTCAAGCATTACTAAATATGCCTGAAGTGGTCCCTCCTCCATCCTGGTCAGAAAAATTCACCCTCTTGCTGGAGATGCTGTACGTGCTAATGTCCACCTGCTCTGTCTCATATTCAGGACTTTCATGCAGTGAATCTTTAATGACACTGTAGTACACGGGAGCACTGTGTTTGGTTGATTTTTCCTTACTGGAGTTCCTCTTGCAGTGGCAGAGCTTCTTAAAAGCTGTGCGAAACTTTTGGGACATGGCGTTATAGATGATGGGGTTGATAGCACTGTTGGTGTATATGCTCATGCGGCAAAAGAGCAGGAACCAGGTGTTGAGGTATGGTGGATCCATGAGTGAATTCACGACAACCAGAGTGCGATACGGCATCCAGAGCAGAGCAAAGAGAACCACCACCACTGCCAGCATCTTAGTTACCTATAGCAACACCAGAAAACAGCAAACTGTGAATGGAATACTACCTTACTGGAACAAGGGGATGATTGCAGAAGAAAGGAATTAAATTTGTCTTGGAAAATGAGACTTCAGTGCATTAATCGATGTAGGATCTCTAAATTTGTACTAGCACCCCATTACATAAATGTTAAAGTAGTTTGCTGCATCTATTTCCAACAGAATTAGAAGTGTAGAGACAAAACATCTTATTTATCAACTCCATTGAGTCTTCACAATAATTTAGCAATGGAATTGAAGACGTAAGCCATTTTTCATGAGGATGGATGAAATGAGTAAATGGCTACGACAGTATATTTCCTACATGTTTCAGTATACTTGGTTATACATTTAGTTAAAATTTTTGTATTGAATAAATATTGGAAGGATACAGGTATGCACCATTTGGTGACATTCTGTGAAACAGGTTGTTAATCGAAATGGACATTGACCGAATATTACCATATTTACATAGTCTTTTTATGCAACGATATATATATATATATATATATATATATATATATAAAAAATGTATTTAGTCAGTCACTGATTGTGCAAGTTCCCCGACTTAGAAAGATGAGAGAGGTAATTTTCATCATAGGTACACTTCAACTATGAGAGACAAAAGGACAAAAAAAATCCAGGAAATCACACTGTAGGATTTTTAAAGAATTTAATTGTAAATTATGGTGGAAAATAAGTATTTGGTCAATAAGTTTGGTTCAACTCAATACTTTGTAACATAACATTTGTTGGCAATGACAGAGGTCAAACGTTTCCTGTAAGTCTTCACCAGGTTTGCAAACACTGTAGCTGGTATTTTGGCCCATTCCTCCATGCAGATCTCCTCTAGAGCAGTGATGTTTTGGGGCAACACAGACTTTCAACTCCCTCCACAAATTTTCCATGGGGCTGAGGTCTTGAGACTGGCTAGGCTACTCCAGGAGCTTGAAATGCTTTTTATGCACTCCTTCGTTGCCCGAGCGGTGTGTTTGGGATCATTGTCATGCTGGAAGACCCAGCCACGTTCCATCTTCAATGCTCTCACTGATGGAAGGAGGTTTTGGCTTAAAATCTCACGATACATGGCCCCGTTCATTCCCTTAACACGGGTCAGTCGTCCTATCTCCTTTGCAGAAAAAACAGCCCAGCCCCAAAGCCCATGAGGTTTTTCAACCCCAATACTCCTTCCCAGTAGGTATGGCGCAACTCAGAATTCTTCTTCCTCCTCCATCACGGCAGTTGAGTTTTTTACCAAAAAGGTCTATTTTGGTTTCATCTGACCACATGGATATTCTCCCAATCCTCTTCTGAATCATCCCATATGCTCTCTCTGGCAAACTTCAGACAGGTCTGGACATGTACTGGCTTTAAGCAGGGGGACAACGCCTGGCACTGCGGATCTGAGTCTCCTCTCTCGGCGTAGTGTGTTAACTGATGGTAGCCTTTGTTTACTTTGGTCCCAGCACTCTGACAGGTCATTCATCAGGGTCCCTCTGTGTAGTTCTGTTATTTTTGCTCACCGTTTCTCAATGATTTTTGACCCCACGGGATGACATTTTGCGTGGGGCCCCAGATTGAGGGAGATTATCAATGGTCCCTTATGTCTGACAATTGCTCCCCACAGTTGATTTATTCACACCACCAACCTGCTTGCCTATTGTAGATTCACTCTTCCCAGCCTGCTGCAGCTCTACAAATTGTCTTCCTGAATGTCCTTCGACAGCTCTTTGGTCTTGGCCATGGTTGAGTTTGGAGTCTGACTGTTTGAGGTTGTGGACAGGTGTCTTTTATACAGATAATGAGGTAAAACAGGTGCCATTAATACAGGTAATGAGTGGAGGACAGAAGACCTTCTTAAAGAAGAACTTACAGGTCTGTGAGAGCCAGAAATCGTGCTTGGTTGTGGGTAAATACTTATTTTCCACCATGATTTACAAATAAATTCTTTAAAAATCCTGCAATGTGATTTCCTGGATTTTTCATGGACACAAAAACGAACAAGCAAGCACGTGACCATACTACTTGTAAGATAACACTTATGATGGTAAGATACCACACACACACACACACACACACACACACACACACACACACACACACAAATTACAAACTTCTTCTCAAAAGGCCGGCCTCTGTTCGTGGATCCATATTGTTGATTGGCTGTTGAGGTGACCAGCTGTTAAAGGCTGCACCATCCAGAGTTAAAAGATGAATTTTTATTTCTTATTATAATTTATTTTAATCGTTAAGACCTCGGTTGTTAAAGCGAACACTTGTTGATCAGATGGTCATTAAACAGAGTATACCTGTATTTAAATGCAGATTTGATTGTAGCATGTATTGTACACTAATTAATCTAACCCCACAATCCCATAACGTATTCTACACAAAGCGCATACATGTGAATTGCAGTCATCAGGATGCTCTAAAATGCACTCCCATATTCACTAAGCCAATAGATAAAATTATACAAATTGAACAATAATGAATGAATCCACATCCAATGTTATGTAAAGCAAACCTGATACTAATATAATTGAGACTAACATTTTGCAGTTTCAGCATAATCAGTTATTGTTTAGCTTTCATATTTAAACATGTTGAGTTGTAATGTATTACAAGCTTCAAAATCCCAATCTCCATTGCTGCCCAAAAATATATGGAGTACACTTCTGGGCCTGATTCATCTTGAGATTTGTTTTTGCATCTCAAAAGATGTTTTTCCTTTCCATTATCTTGCTAATTACTGAAAGATAAAGTTAGACAATTGCCTTGCAAATACATTTTGTCTCTTTCTGTAATTGGTGCTTCTGCTGTTTTGTAATGATCTGTCTTAGACACCAGACATGGTCTGCCTTAGACACTGTATGGGGTTTGTTATGACTAATACTATTTCATGGTATAGTCATGACTTTTGGACTGTATAACACAACGTCAGTTTCCCATATCAAGGAGATGAGGGAAGTATTTGAGGGCCTGTTTGAAAATAACTGAAACCTTCATTCATTCATCAAAATCATGGTCAGGGTTGTTAGCCAGAGCCTAACTGGCAACACATGGCACAAGGCAGGAGCAACCCTAGACAGGGCACCAATCCATCATAGGCCACATACACTAACACAGTCTTACACACACTCACACACTAAGGGAACGTTGGAAACACCAATTAACCTAACACTGGTGTCTTTGGAATGTGGGAGTACCCGGAGAAAACTCATGAGGACATGGGGAGAACATACAAACTCCACACAGCCAGAGTCCAGGTATCTCGGAGGTATTGAACCAGGTGATATGACAGTGCTAACCACTGCACCACCGTGCCACTCCAGACTAAAAAATGGTGTAAGAAAAACGCAAAATCGCCTTAAAAAATTTGCTTTCAAAAAATATCTTCTCTTTAAAATGTGTCCCTGGACATCAGCGCATCAGGAAATCATTTCATGCTGAGGTTGCACCTCAATCACTTGCTATTGCTCATATGAAACATTACTGCACCTGTTTTCTTGAGGACACTGCACCCTTGCTCGATTTGCAGGAGACCTTCACTGTGCTGTTTGCCCGTCCCTGATGGATTGAGTCATTTCCTCTTTCAGATGAATTTGAGGTAAGTGGGTTCATGAACAATATTCTAGCAATCAACCCATAAAGCACTGTTGCCACAACCAGTGGAATCACATAAAACAGCGTGAAGTCCAAGAAGTAAATTGGCATGTAGAGGTTCCTGGATACTCGATAGCCACATCTCACGATGACACCATTAGAGTAAACCATCTCCTGTATATCTACGAGGAAAAACCACATGATGCAGTAGAGCGAGGTGAAAATCCAAACGCAGGCAATGATCTTTTTGGCTCTGGACACTGTACATATGAACTGTGCCTTGATGGAGTGGCATATTGCAATGTAGCGCTCCACAGTAAAAGCTGTGATGGAGCAAGAAGAAACATTGATGCCCAGGTACTGCAGGTAAGTGATGCACAAACAGCCAGAGTAGCCATAGATCCAAGAAAACACCACCTCGGAGATGTTGGGCAGTCCAGCAGCCAGGAGAACGATGAGGTCTGCAATGGCCAAGCTGACCAGATAGCAGTTGGTTGGGGTCATCATGTGTTTGGTGCGGAGAACCACCAAGACTACCATGATATTGCCAGCTATTCCCACCCCACAGATGAGCAAGGATAAGAATATTGTGATGACCTGCACGTCCAGAGAGTTCACGGGCATTTTGGTCTGAGGTTCAGTGTTGGTAAAGTTAACGAGGGCACTGGGTGTCATATTCTCCATTGTATTAATTGTATCAATGACCTTTGGAATCAGCTGCTTCGGCTCCTGTGTGGAAGTTTCTGGCAAGATGTGAAATATATCTTCAGTTTTTCAGTATCGACTGACACCAGTGAAATCCTGTAAATGATAAACAACCACAGAGAGGACAAACATCATTAGGATGGGTTCTGATAATAGAACTCTAAAACAAACAAATGGAAGAAGTGTGTAATATATGCCTAATAAGAAAAAAGGTAAATCATAACTTACCATAGTTACATTTTGATTTTTTAGAAGTGAAATCCTTCTGATCACGTAGAACTGGTGGACTTTATTGTAGCATTGTTAAGTCAGTGTTCTTCAGCATGTTCTTCCCCAGTGAACTACAGCTTCTAATAAGGTGGCAGCACGCATCAGAGTGCCAGCACTCTCTATTAGCTTCCCTTTTTCTTTCCTCCCTCCTGCTCTTTCTCCAGCTCTCACAACCTCCATTGGCCAGTCCCCCTTTCATACCCCCTCTCTCCTGTTCATCACCCTCTCACTCCTACTCCTTTACTGTCACCACCTCTTCTTCTCCTGTGAATGCCTTTTTAATAGTGCTTTGTATCTTATCTTGTAAAACATTCTCCACCAAAAGATAACTTGATTGATGAACTGACAAATGATAACTTAATATGAACTCTACTACATATTTTAATATTATATTATGTTGTATTATTATGTTGTAATATTATTTTATGTTTATGTTGTATTTTAAATTTATGTTGTGTTCTAAATTACTATATACTATATAACTTAACAAAAGCTGCCCAGGTAAAATAAATAAATAAATAAATCAATCAATCAATCAATCAATTTATATATATATATATATATATATATATATATATATATATATATATATACCGTATATATACCGTATATGTACTGCGTGACTGATAGCGTTGTTTGAAATCCGCTTCGAAAGTAAATGAATGAATGCATGTACTCTAATGCTGAAGCACCTACCGTATTACTCCGCGATGCTGCGCACTACGGTTGCCGTAAGCTTCGTAACTTACTAAGGTTGTGCTAAAACATTTTGACAGATTTATGAGCGCCGTGTACCATCTACAATTGGTTCTTGGTCAGGAAGCACAACCAGAATTAATTCATACATTATACGCACCGCATTTTAAGGCGCACTGTCGATTTTTGAGAAAGTTAAAGGATTTTAAGTGCGCCTTATGGTCCGAAAAATACGGTATGTATATATATATAATATATACATATATACACACACATATATGTACTGCTCAAAAAAATAAAGAGATCACTTGGAGTTATATGGTGCTGTTTAAGTGTTCCCTTTATTTTTTTTGAGCAGTGTATATATATATATATATATATATATATATATATATATATATATATATATGTGTGTACCCATGTGTCATTTCTTCCCTGATACTGGGTTATGCCTCCCCTTAGCTCCCTCAGTCTTGTCAGATTAGGATTCCATCAGTGTCCTGATATTGAGCTTCTGTCAGTTTTAGGCCACTCTAAACAGGGAACTCAATTTAGCTAGAGTAGATCGAGCATTAAAACACTATCTCTTTCTATACTACATTTGCAACCTTTTGTTATTGAGCAATACAGTGCTGGTGTTAATGGATATGACAATTTTTTAATTCGATTCTCTTTTATATATTATAAATATTCTCTAAAGGTTGTTATTCTATTCTGTTCTAAAAATATATCATATTCTAATGCTATTATTTAGGGCTGTCAAAATTTGTGAGTTCAAGTTTTTTTTAAATGTCATTAATTGCATTTTTACACACCATGCATTTTAATTTTGTTCTTATACAAAAAAAAAAAGTTTATTCTATTCTATAGGATCTATGACTTCATTATCACAAAATGTATTCCTTGGGTGCAGGCAGAGGAACACACTGGACAGTATGCCAGTAAATCGCAGTATTCTGTAAATGCATCAACCCCCACTTGGGATTCAAACTCAGACTCTGATGAACTACAATTTCTAGCATACCCACAGATTTTGTCTTGCTGCATTGTATTCTATAGATATTTTTGCTTTACCTATCACTCATTTACTGTAAGAGAACCCAATTAAACTAATGAGACAACACTATAGTTCATATTCATATACATATAGTGTCATTTATCTGACGTGACCCCCTTGTGCAGCAATAAATGCAACTAAATGTTTAAGGTCAACGTTGATCCGTACTGACGTGGCCATTCCAAAACATTACCTATATTCTTCTTTAAATATTATTTGATAAAATAACTTAGGGTCATTATCTTGCTGCATAACTACATTATTCAGTTCATGGACATCCTGGACAAGTTGGTTCTGAAAATAATTTAAAAAGTGGAAAACTGGGTTGGAAAAGTGATCAGCCCCTGATTTAGTACTTTGTAGGGCCACCTTTTACTTTAATTACAGCTATCAATCTGATTCGAGTTATCCCTACCAACTTTGTACAGTTAGATTTGGGAATATTTGTCCATTCTTCCTTGCAAAATTGTTCAAGTTCAGTCAAATTTCATGGTGACTGGCAATGCACTGCTCTGTTAAAGTTCCACAGATTTTCTTAAGGATTTAGGTGAGGAGTCAGACTTTGGCCATTGCAGGACATTTCCCCTTCCAATCCTTAAGCTATTGTTTTGTTTTTTTTAGCAGTGTGTTTAGGGTCATTTTCATGCTGGAAGATGAACCTCCTGCCCATTGCCACCACCATGCTTCACAGTAGGTATGTTGTATTTTCAGAGGTGTGCTGTGTTTGGTTTCACCAAACATACACCTGCAGTTCACTCCAAAAAGTTCCTTTTACCATATGGCATTAGTCTTCCTAGTGTTTTTTGGCAAAGCACAAATGAGACTCAGCGTGGCACCTTTTCCGAAACGGATTCTATCTTGCTACCCTGCCATAAAGCTCAGCTTTGTGTAATGTTTAAGAGATTATTGTCACATGTACAGAATGACCAATCACAGCCATACAGACTTGTAAGTCCTTCAAAGTTGTCATTACCCTCTTGGTATACTCCCTGATCAGTATTTTCTTGGCTCGGTCATTCAGTTTGGATGGATGACCCGGTCTTGGCAAGGTGTTGGTGGTGTCGTACATTTTCCACTTCTTGATAATGCTCTGAAATGGTACTCACAGAGATAGTTAAAGCCACTGAAATCTTCTTGTGTCCTTATCCTAACTTGTGCCTTTCTACAGCTTTATCATGGAGCCCCTTTGAAAGCACCTTTTCAACATCAGTGACACAATTTAATGTTGTTTTTATCTTTGTATTCCTTTGTGTCTACTTAATTCCAATCAGCAAAACAGATATCACTGTGCTCAGTAATCAATTAATTATACTCTCTTTCTCTCTCTCTCTCTCTCTCTCTCTCTCTCTCCCTCTCCAACACACACACACACACACACACACACACACACACACACACACACACACACACACACACACACACACTGTCAGCCTCTTTTTTCTTGCTCCCCTGTAGTTATTTGTCTGGGTCTATCTCTGTCGGTGTTGTTCCAATTGCAGAATGCATGAGCCACTAGTTTTTTTTTTCTTCTTTTATGTAATTCAGTATTCACATTTTTTTCTGTGTAAGTTGATATTTGAAGGATACACAATAGTCGCCTTTTATTGAAAAGGTCCTCCTAGTCCTTCTGTTTATCCTATGCCACTGTCCCTCGTGCTAGTCTAAATGCCACATGTACTTACTTATTCCAGTACCAATAGGAGAGGAATGTTATTTCAGTACAATTCAAATAATAATAATAATAATAATAATAATAATAATAATAATTAGGAACAAAATCAGATCTATTACACAGGCTTCTCTGTGCAATTGACTGTTGGTCATTGAATGTGACTCCTAAACATCTGTGCACTGTGAAACAGATACCCAGAAACTAAGGCAGACAGATAGGTAATATACAATAAATATGATACTAAGTGAGACGAATTAAAGAGAAAAAAAAAACTCCTAGAAGAAGAATGAGTAGTTCTGCAAAGGAGAGGAAGCGATGAGCAGTGAATCTGATAATGAATGATATGTGTTAACCAGAATAACTGGTTTTCAAGAGATTTCAATTGTGTCCCTTTTGTCACTATATTTTGTGAATTGTTAGGGCTAGTGCTCCCATTCAGATGTTATTCTGTAGGAAAGATTCATATTTTAACATTGAGTTTATTTTCTGATCCACTTAATTCTAGTCAAGGTTGCAGGAAAGCAAGTGCCTAGCCAGCAACACAGGGTGCAAGGCAGGAACAACCCTAAACAGGGCACCAATCCATTGTCCATTGTCTGGTACAAACACTCACTCACTCATACACACACTCATACAATCACACAAAAGGCCAAAAGGCAATTTAAAAACACCAGTTAGCCAAACATGCATGTCTTTCGACTGTAGGCATAACATTCCTCCTCAAACTGGATTGGTATTTCTGTGAATCCAGTGTGCCTGTCACATGGTAATGATTGCCAGTTCCTGCAGCCTAAAGACATCCCCACGTCAGCACTGACCCACCCACATGCCTGACCATGTATTCTTTTGGTCATAAGACTCACCCTTCGTGCAACAGACTGTTGATCCTTATGGCCGACAGTACCAGGTTTGTTACATCACTCCAGGGAACTACAATATATCCTAGAACTTTTCAGCCCTATCTAAAATTTTTCTTGGTCAAGAGTGGCGTGCATTCTGGAATCCAGCCATGTAGTACTCGGTTGTTAAGTGATCTTCTTATGGTTGACATCGATACATTTCTACCAGTCTTCATCAGGTCATCCTGTATAGTCTTTGGCAGTAACAAAGGTTTTTCTTTGTTGTTCTGATGGGATGGCTAAGGGCTTTTAATGAAATTTTGGGCTTTCTCCCATGGTCAGGCATGTTTGCTATACCATAAGTTTTGAACTTTCATAAAGTGCTCCCTAGGATTCACTGGTGTTCAATATTAAAAGTCTTGGATATCTTCTTATACCCAATTGCTCTGTTGGTACAATGAAATCTCCTCTTACAGCTGTTGTGACAAGTCCTTACTCTTTACCATGTTTGCAACACACATTGAACACATCCCTTATAAAAGGTTAGTAATTCTTGAATATTTCTGATTGCAAGTGTAGATCTGAGAAATGCTGTTCTACATTTAAAATGATGAAAAGGAATGGCAATGAAAGAGAATGAGGACAATCTATTGTCTAATGTCAAAGCTTATTTACAGAGTACTCAATACTTATAATTGAGTCAAAATAATGATATCTTTGAGAAATGTCTCAAAGAACTATTGAAGTATCTATTATTAAATATACTTCCTATTTAGGTGGCTTAATTAGGTTTCAAAAATCTTCATTTTGAACATTAATTGTTTTGATCTAAATCTTTTAGCAGAATGTGTAATAGTAAGATATCAATACAGTTATAAATATGAACATTACATCCCTACAACATTACAGCATTACATACATTGGTTTTAGAATATTCTTTTAAATATCTGTATTAGAACAGATGATGATGGGTTATTATTTTCATACTGTGGAGCCTGGTTCAGCTGCTGTGTTGGTACACGAACACTAAATTAGTAAAAAATGGGTACTGTGACCTTACACTATGTCATTTTACAAGTGGAAGTAAAAATTACTAATTTTACTAGCAACTTTCTGTGTCTGTGGTGTACAAAGCAGACCAGGGTGCCCCTGTTACATTTCATACAGTTAAGATACTGTATGAAATAAAGTATGACATTTATATTTATTCCATCCTTAATTTAGTATTTAATTGAACAGAGCATTCATCAAATTATTTCCCAATTAGCTATCTCAAGAACCATTTTAAAATGTTATATAGTATTTACCACAAGACCCCTTTACCGAAAATACTCCATAATTGGAGGCATTTTGCTTAATTGACTGAATAATCAGTCAAAAGCCATGATTATCATGCTCTTCTCATGAATCTCCTCTATGTCCTCTCGCCCTTTTATTTAGCAGAAAGCCTGGTTCTCTTTCAGTGGATCACAATGACAGTAATCAGCAGTCTGAGTCCTTCATTTATGAAACATGAATAACAACAATACAGTACTTGTCTATGTTACATAAAGAGAATGGTGTATTGTTGGAAATGTGAAGAGTCTGTATCTGCAACCATATTGTTACCCTTTGTGAAGCACTACAATACTACTTAATCCCACTTAGCCCAGAAATTTAACCATCTGACAAGGTATAGTTGTTGCATAATCTTTCTTTGTGTACATCCCCAAATCAGAAAAAGTTGGGACAGTAAGGACAATACAAAAAAAAAAAATAATGCAGTGTCCCGCAAAGTGATTCGATTTCAGATCACTATCTTTTAGTATTTGAGCTATCTCTAATAAATAAAATCCTTCTGCCTCGTTATCGCACCAAGCGCACTATCACATCTGCTACTCCAGCTGCATTTATTAAAAACCTACCAGACTTAAAATTTAAATACAAACCTACGGAGATAAATCATTCTTGAGTGTGTACAAATGAGCAATTAGAATGTGTGCTTCGCTCTCAACCCTGGACACGGGAACTGCCTTTGCTAAAGGGTCAAACGTAATTAAGGGAAAAAAGGGCCTAGCACCATGGGTAATTAATATGACCACACCCGTACCTTAAAGCAAAGACACCGCATTTTCCATTTTTTCATTTTAGGAGCGCAAGTGGAGACAGTTAGTAAATTGGAGGTGTTTAAGATTTTTAAGATTGCTTTTGGAGGGACAGCATGGCAGAGTACAAGCATGCCCTCACCTAAAAGCTAAAAGCTGCATACTTTCTCTTTCAATCATAGAGAAAAATAAGAATAATCCAAGATTTCTCTTTATTACAGTCTCCCCAAAATTAAACAAAAAAAACCCCACACAGAAAAAAGTGACTCTCCTCTCCCATTATGTTGTAATTTTAACAGTAATGATTTTTTCATGACTTTCTTTAATGATAATTGAGAAGAGAGAAAACATTAGGCATTACACATTAAGCATAATTTAAAAACTCAATGCTCTCTTCACATCACCAAACTGTTTCAGCAACCTTCCAGATGCAGCACTAGTGAAAGACATCTGTTCAATTAGCCGTAAATCAAGATTAGAATCTTTAAATCTTTTACCCACAACCCCAATTACTAATACTGAACTATCCGCACTGATCAGCTCGTCTAAGTCATCAACATGTTTGTTAGATTCCAATTCCTACACGTCTACTCAAAACAAGTATTTACCTAGTGGTTATAGGAGGGCCAGTGTTAGTTATTTTAAATTCATCCCCCTTACCTTAGGTTATGTGCCCGAATCCTTTAAGTTCTGCCGTTATCAAAAACCACTGATTAAAAAAAAAAAAGCCAATCTTGATACCCTTGTGTGCATATCTAATTATGAGCCAATTTTCAAAATCTACCGTTTCCTGTCCCAAATCTTAGAAAAAGCTGTCTATCAGCAGCTCTTGTAGTCACCACCTCCAAAGGGAATTGAAATTTATGAAACATTTCAGGTCTGGCTTCAGAGCCCCATCATAGTACTGGAAACAGCATTAATTAGGGTACTAAATGACTTGTTAATGTCCTCAGATAAGGGATGTGTTTTCTTTTCTTGTTCTGGTTAGATTTAAAAAGTTGCAGCATTTGACACTATAGATCATGATGTTTTTACTAAAACAGACTAGAAAATACTGTAGGTATTAAGGGATCAGCACTTTCTTGGTTTAAATCCTACTTAAAGACCGGTAAAACCAGTTTTGTTCATATAAATAATCTAAGATCTAAGCTCTCAAAAGTGAAGTATGTGAAATGGCGTGCCTCAAGGGGTCAGTGCTTGGCCGCTTTTATTCTCTCTGTACATGCTTGCCACTAGGCCCTCAGTTATTCGTTAAACATGGCATTAATTTCCACTGCTATGCAGATGATACACAGTGTACATATCAGCCAGCCCAAAACTAATGACAGCCTTACAAATCAACAAAATCGAGGACTGGTTGTAAAGGAAATAAAAAAGATTGGATGTTATTTAATTTTCTCCTACTTAACTCACTATAAAACTGAGGGTGGCTATATTAGTGGGACTCCAAGGCTGGTGAGAGACAGGTTAGCTACAATCTATCCTAAATCTTAGATGGCTGTCCAGTTATTATTTTGCCCCCCGTCCGTCTGTAAAAAACAAAAAAAAACTTAGGGGGGTCACCATTTTGATTTCAGATCTCTCCTTTGAATGCGCCACATTAGCAGCATCACTTCGAATTGCTTTCTTTTCAATTACGTAATATCGGCTAAACTTAGAGAAATATCCTCTCTTTTAATTAATGATGCGGAAAAACTTGTGTTCACATGGTTTTTTTATAACCTCAAGGTTGGATTACTGTAATGCCTCTTACGTTTACTTTACGGGATGGCTCCTAGTAAAATCTATAAATAAACTTTCAGTTTTAGTTTCAGGAATGCAGCTTGCCCGAGTGCTAAACTCGAACTAGAAAAAATTTGATCATATCACTCCTGTTCTATCATCACTGCACTGGTTAACCAGTGTCAAATTCCGCAGTGATTACAAAAATACTTCTAAAATAAAACTATAAAAGCTCTAACATGCCTGGCCCCACATTATCTTGAGTGGGACCTCTTAGAGTTTTACAATCCAACTCGTCCTTACTTCGTTCGCAGGGGTGGCAGGACTTCTCTTTTAGTTTCCTAGAATTAAAAAAGTCACAGCAGGGGGGGAAAGGCTTTTCTCATACATGGCCCCCCCACACTATGGAATAAAACTTCCCACTATCGTTCGAAATTCAGACAACCCTCCAAAGTTTTAAGTCTAGGCTAAAGACATACCTATTTACCTCAGGCTTTTTTTGACTAGATTTAGACCAGGTTTTGCATGGTTTTGGGTTGCCTTGGGGCCGGAGTCCTGGAGTCATGGTCTGGGCCTGCCTGCCCTTGTCCGCTAGCCGGGAGTGTCGAGGTGGGCGGTCTGGCTGAACTAGGCTTCGGGTCCCTCGTGATCTTGACTCATGCATCCTTGCCTTTAGAATAAGGGCAGAGGCTGGGGGTTCATAGTCAAGAAGTCTTATGGTGATCAGAGACGTTGGGGTTTGCTGTCTTCTGCCGCTCGTGGGGGTTTGCCAATGTCTCATTGTGATCCCTTTCTGGCTGTGTTTTCCTACCAGTTCTCCTCTTTCTAGCTTTCTATTAGCTATGCTGCTATAGGCTAATGCTGCCGGGGGGTCTCATGCTACACTTGGCATCAGTTGATTGACATGGCATCAAGTGATTTGTTAATAGACCACTGTGCTCTTAATCAATAACTAATTACATTTTCTGTGTTTTCTCTCCCGAGCCTGTGTTCCGGCAGTTTCCGGCCCTACACATGATGTACATCTGATGGAGCTCCACTGTTTTTTTTGCATAATTCACATTTTATTTTATTTTTTTCGACCATGGACTCCATGACTTTAGTTTCGCTCTTAGATTTTCGATCATCATACACCGGCCACTTTAATTTCGATGTGAATACTTCACATTCTATTCAAACTTTGACTCCATGACCTTAGTTCGCTCTTAGATTTATCATCTACGCCGCCCAAGGAGGTTGGGTCCTTTTTGAGTCCCTTGGTCCTCCCAAGGTTTCTTCCTAGAAACTAGGGAGTTTTTTCCTTGCCACTGTCGCCCTAGGCTTGCTCAATTTGAGATTGGACGTAGTTATTAGGAGATAATCTAAACCTGTAAAGTTGCTTTGAGACAATGCTCCATTGTAAAAAGCGCTATATAAATAAATCTGACTTGACTTGACTTGACTTGTTTCTTACGCTTACTTTGACTTTTATTTCATTGCAGACAGTATAAACCCAAGATATTTCATGTTTTTTTTTTCAGGACAACATAATTTCATTTGTTAATAAACATCCATTCCTGCATTTCAGTCCTGCAATATATTCCAAAAAAAGTTGGGACGAGGGCAAATTAGGGTTAGTAATGAGGTAAAAAAAAACAAAACTAAATAATGATGTGATTTCAAACAGTTGATGTCAGCAAGTGATTGTAATCAAGATTTTGTCCAATAGCAGTATCCAAGACAGACTTTTGGGGGAGCAAAGGCAGAGGAACAGTTTGTCAACAAATGCGTAAGAATATTATTGAATGTTTAAAAATAATGTCCCTCAAAGAAATACTCGGAGGGATTTTCATATTTCTGTCCTAACTTTTTCTGATTTGGCTTGTTTTGCATTGTCTTCTTGAAAAATGCATGGGGGTCTCTGTGAAAGATGTTATCTTGAAGGCAGCTTATGTTGCTCTAAAATTTCAGTGTACTTTTGTTGTGGTTTGCCATAAGAAAATGAAGGCGAACCGTATAAAACTAAAGTAAAAGTGTTTTTAGGACCCAAATGCAGTTAGCTCCAGATGGAAATAGTGAACCAAAATATGTGAACCAAAATATAACTAAATACACAAAGCTAAATACACAATGGAAAGAAAGTAAATTGAAGGACAAAAGAAAACAGCTTCAGTAGCTGAGGATCGAACCCTGGGCGGAAGGGCCGTTAGCCGCTGTGTAAACCTGACATGCCACTCAACCACTGAAAAATCCGAACAAAAATGAATGCCATAGGCATACAGTGCCCCCTATGCAGTGGTACGGTTATGACGTGGCTCCGCTATGCAAATGGCATAACGGGTCCGTATGTGCGCAGAGTGGCGGAACCCTGACGTAGTGCTGTGAAAACGTGCCACGGGGACTCCCTCAGATTACAGGATGAGGAAGGGAAAAGGACAAGGCTGAATAAGCAGCACAGCGTCCTTTTTGTGCACGATCGCGTGGGGAGTGCTACTTTCCCTGATCGCAGAGAGGAGAGGAGAAACAAGGCCTGAACAGCAGGCAGCGAGTGACAGAGAAGGTGGGGGTGCACGTCGCCACAGCAAGCAGGCCGAAAGCGCAGAGTAAGACGGCAATCCTGACTGCCCATTGCTGGCGATCTTAAAATTGCTTAAAACCTCTATCCCTAACCAAAAAAACATACAAGAAAAACAGCCATGTGTGGGCCAGGAAAGTCCGAGCATACGACAATTGTGTGGGCTGAAAGGCACGCTTAAATAGCTCGGACAACAGATGTCGCCACTTGCACACATGGTGCCAAACAAGGGCTAGTGCAGGCATGGGCAAACTACGGCCCGCGGGCCATATACGGCCCGTTGGGCTTTTTAATCCGGCCTGCCGAACTTGTCTAAATTCTATCGTTATATTAAATGAGTGCGTGTAATATTAATAAACCTCATTAATTTAGTATTTTCCCTGCAATTCCTGCGTTTCCTCGATAGATGGCATACTCAATATACATTGTCCTTTGTTGGGTGTATCTACTCTCTTGGTTACGCTTTTCCATTTGAACCCTTCCATAAAAATGAGCGGACCAAAGAAAAGAAAAGTGGACAGTGAGTGCCGAGTGTTTAATAAAGAGTGGACAACAAAATATTTTTTCACTGAAGTCCGATCAACTGCTGTATGTCTGATATGCCAAGAAACGGTTTTCAAAGAATACAACATCAGCCGTCACTTTGCTAAGACGGAGGACGGCACAGAAGATACTGGCGTTGTTTGGCTCCACCTACGTGTGTGAGCAGACGTTCAGCGTCATGAACGTCAACAAATCCAGCCACAGATCCAAGTTAACGGACCAACACTTCAGATCTATACTGAGAATTGCCACAACAAAACTTACTCCAGACTTCGATGCACTGGCAAAAAAGGGAGACCAACAACACTGTTCCCACTGAAAATTGATGTCTACTGTGTTGTGAAAAAATGCATTTTGAAAATAATTTGTGCAAAAAGCCTTGCAAATTCATGCTTTACTACCTATTAAAGGCCAAAATATTTTTATGCAATGGCTTTTACATGTCATTTATATTACTTCACGCAAACACTGTATTCTTTTGCTCCTGGCCCGGCCCTCTGTTAAATTTTAGAACCCATTGTGGCCCCCCGAGTCAAAAAGTTTGCCCACCGCTGGGCTAGTGCATACGCGATCACACTGAGCATGCACATGCCGCAATGTGAGTCAACGCTGACCTCCAGTGTCACAAGCCAGGGTCCTTCTAATAACCTTTATGTATTAATGCTGCCATCACAGAAGGGTAAATAACCCTTGCCAAGGGCACTGACCCAACCCAATGTCATGACAGAGGACTTGTTGCTGATAACAGTGGTCCTTGGATGGTCCTTTTCGTCTTTGGTCTGGGCACATGGCATCCATTTCTTTAAAAAAAAAAAAATCTGGAATACTGATTCATCTGACCACAATACACATTTCCTCTGATCCCAGAGAAATCGATGACGCTTCCGAACATGATTAACATAAGGCTTGTTTTTTGTACAGTAAATTTTAAGTGGCATTTGTGAATGTAAATCTATATTGCAGTGCTTATTGCAAGTAATCCCTTGCCCATGTGGTTCTATCAGCTATTGATGAATGATGGTTCTTGATGCAGTGCCATCTGATGGATCAGAGATCAAGGGTATTCAGTTTAGACTTTCACCTTTGCCATTTACTCAATGAAATTCCTCCAGATTCCTTGTATAATTTCATGATATTATGTACCGTAGAGGGAGAAATATGTAAATCTCTACCAATCTTTCTTTGAGGAACATCATTAATTTTCTCACACATTTGTTGACAAACTGGAAATTCTCTACACAACCTTTCAGAGGTACTGTTTTTGTACCAAATTATGATTATAATCACCTGTTGACATCACCTGTTTGAAATCACATCATTATTTAGTTTTTTCACCTCATTACTAGACCTAACTTGCCCCCATCTCAACTTTTTTTGGAATGTGTTGCAGGCCTGAAATGCAGGAATGGATGTCTTAACAAATAAAATGAAGTCAAAGTAAATGTAAGACACACTGCAGTTATTTTATTAGCATTTTCCATATTATCCCAACCTTTCTGATTTTGGGTTGTGTATAGTTTGACAATATCAGCGTGGATGCATATTCTAGCCACTTTATTATACACAACCTGTGTATAATAGTGCTGGGTTGGACCCGCTTTTGCCTTCACAACTACTTTAATTCATTGTGGCATAAATTTGACAAGATGTTCGAAACACTGCTCAGAGACTTTGGTCATGATATCATCAATAGCATGAAGCAGTTGCTGCAGTTTTGTTGACTGCACATCCATGATGCAAATCAGCACCCTTTCCACCCAAAAATGCTCTATTGGATTGCGATCTGGTGACTGTAGAGGCCATTTGAATACAGTGAACTCAATGTCATGTTCAAGAAAACAATTTGAGATGATTTGAGCTTTGTGACATTGTGTGTTATCCTGCTGAAAGTAACCATCAGAAGATTGATACACTGTGTTCATAAAGTATGCTGTGGCATTTAAACAACGCTCAGTTGGTATCAAGGGCCACAAATTGTGCCAACAAAATATCCCCCACACAATTACACCAGCAGCAACAGTAGCCTGAATTGTTGATACAAGGCAGGATGGATCCATTACTTCATGTTGTTTATGCCAAATTCTGACCCTACTAAAACCAGTCTCATAAAACCAGACGTTTTCCCAGTATACTTCTGTCCAATTATGATGAGCCCAGTTGAATTGTAGCCTCAGTTCCCTGTTCTTAGCTTACAGGAGTGGCACCCGGTGTGGTCTTCAGCTGATGTAACCCATCCTCTTCAAGATTCAATATGTTGTGCATTCAGAGATGTTCTTCTGCATACCTCAGTTATAACTATAGGGTCTAAATAATTCACGGCTGTGAAAATCGTGTCACAGATCATGAAATGAGCCTTTTCCCATGTAATAGACACTCTGCAGTAAAATTCATAATTAAATGGGATCTGGAAGTTTGTGCTCAGTGATTTGACATTTTTCATTCATGTAGCATTCACTGCCTCACGTTCACTCGTACATTTGAACTATGAGGCAGTCTTAGCAAACAGGTGGTGTTATGTTGCCTTCAAGTCCTCCTCAGAAATTCTTACTTACAAGTTCGGAGGTCTTAATAACGACATGATGGTGAAATTGGACACCATAAGAAAACTTTAGCTTTTTGTACAGTCAAAATTGCCTTACTAAAAGAAAATGAAGCAAACAGGAAATGCATTATGTTTTTTATCACATTAGAATGATTGAATCACATAGGTTAGAATGTTATGTTTTTTCGTGTATTGCTTAGTCATTTTAAATTCTTTAACCTGCTGCTTAATAACAGAAGTACGACCAGCTTATTGTACAAACTGTCTACATCAATTATTTACTGAAATCACAACGGACGCGCATCAGTAGCAGCATCCATAACTTTTGTAACTTTTGACCCCAACTAGAGTTTTCCACTAGTAAATACAACAGTGTGGTGGCGTTCATGTGCGCTCATCTCGCAAATACGATATTTCCGACACCACTTGAAATCAGTATTATCCCGAAATTGGCACCCCTTCCGTCAGATCCATCCCCTGTCGCGCGCGCAAGCTATTTATCCGCCTTTACTTTGCGTATATTGACTAGAATAACTTGGATCTGGTGGCAGCGGTGACGAATTCGGCACCTCTGTTTTCGAGCCAAACATGTTCCGAGTGCGCGCAACAGGGGATGCATCTAACGGTAGTAGTGCCGAATTTGGCATAACACCACCTAAAGCGTGAAACTCTAGAATGAAGTCATATGTCTTACATTCAGTCATTAAGGTAGGCCATGGCGTGTATTGTATCTTTCTTTGCTATTTTGCACTGTTTATTCTAGTCTACAAATTATTATATTTTATTTATTTAATTAACTTTATCTCTTAATTTGTAATTCATAATTTAGCTTTTGTGTATTTGAACTATTACATGCAAACTTAGTAGTTAGGTAACTTAGTTTAATTCTTACATGTCTACATCTAGGCCACCCAAGGAGGTTGGGCCCTTTTTAAGTCTTGGTCCTCCCAGGCTATCTTAATTATACCTTTTATGGAGTTTCTCACTGTCACCCTAGGCTTGC